>DWQK01002875.1:0-12389 GCA_018231225.1 Noctuana stator | reverse complement strand
AACTGTGAACGTTTATGCTCGTACATATAAACCTTCCTCTTCAATCATTCTATCTATTAAAAAAATCGCATAAAATTCCGTTGCGTACTTTTAAAGATTTAAGCATACATAGGGATATAGGGACAGAGAAAGCGAATTTGTTTTATACTATCTAGTGTTGATATGACGGAATGTATTTAATAAAATAAAATAAAATATATTTTTCCATACAATGGTTCTGTACAATCAATGTAATCCTAAGCACAGTGTTCATCATCTTAGCAGTTGGAAGCCAACACACAATAGGTATAATTTAGGCTTTATATCAACCGCCCACACGCGCTGTAGGCACTTCAATGCCGTATAGATCACAATTCGACAATTGTCTTTACGTTACAATGGCGAGTAAACCAACCTGTTTAAACGTATTTTGTTAAGAAACAAATGACGGAATTTAACATACATAAATGTATATTCGTATGTAAGTACATGCATAACATTATCATTGGTAACTAGCAGCCTTCAAATTAGTTAATATTTTAGTCAACTCTCAAAACTATTACCTATGTGAAATAATATAGTGATGAAGATTACAAACTATTATGAAATATATAATAACATATAATAAAATGGTCTTTAAACATCTGCAAACTTATACATAGTATTATTAAAAACACAGGTAGAATTTATGTACATAGTGAGGAACTAATTAGAATGATATTTTCTTATTGTGTTTTCGTATTTATTAATAAACATTATAAGTACCTATGCAACTTGTGTAAATTAGCATTAGTGTGTTTTCTGATACACTAGCAAGTAGGTCTGTATGTAAGTGCAGTGCAAATTGGTTTAATAGGTAGGTTATTTCTAACTCTGAGACCGTGATACCAAAAACATGTTTTGATTTAATATGTCATACATTTACAAATAAAGCTATCCTAGAGCTATTGTCCAGGTGTGTTTTGATTCACAAGCAATTTTGTCTTAGCTTCATAGAAAAAAATATTTTTAAATCGATACGGCATGTTGAAACCATTTGAATATAATTTGACAATGCCTTGGCTCTAATAACAATTTGTTGAACGTTGCTTTTATGTCGACAAAAGTTTAAATACTTTAAGTATTTACATATCAATTAATTTAATTTTCATCAAAAAATCTTATATAATAATATACTCGGACCTTCTGTACGCAAAAATCGACTCTACTACTACTATAACCACTACTACTATAACCACATCAAAGTCTGCTAATAGAAAATTACGGAACTTTATAACTACGTCATTAAAGCATTTTAAAGAGATCGAGTGCCATTGAAACATTCTAGAAGAATCAAATCAGCCGTAAAAGTAATAATTACTTTATTTATATGCAGATTATGCACCGACTACATGAGGGCGGAAGTATAAAATATAAATCCGTGCACAATTGCCAACATAAACGTAGTTCTGTTAATCTTTGTGTAATAGGTCATAACTGCACAAAATAGGCAATCCTGATGACAAAGCTAATTATTTTGACGGTACTAATAAGTACCGTTCAGTAAGTTCTCTACTATTTTACGATTTGCATCATCCCACGTGAATGAGCTCGCAACATGTTTTTATATAATGGTTCTGCAAGTTAATGTTAATTTAATTGCTTGTCATTAGTATGTTTAAACATGTGTGTTAGAATCTGACAGGTGTATTGTTGTAGGTAATGAAGTTGCCGATACAATTATTATGCGCACCATCGAGTAAAAAAAATTAAAGAAAAACACACTGAAAGAATAATTAGAACATACACAAAAGACGGTCTTACCGTTAAAGTAGCAAACTCTCCCAGACAACCTTTGGGCGGCGAACAGAATGTCGATAACAATTCTTAGCATGGTAGGGGTGCAAGATACGATGCGATGTAATTTACTTATCTATTCTTCTATATCTGTTCTGTTTCTATTATTAGTTATAATAGATATAGGCAGTGATACCCTAGACTCTTAACTAGTCCATCAATTTTCAGATTCAAGTTTCCTTATTTTTTATTCTTATTCTTATCTCCGGAATATTCAAGATACTTAAAATGTAGGTACCGTGTACTAATTTGAATAATCTGGATACGGTATTTGTTTAAATCTACAAATTAGGTCTGTATTGCATCTGTAGGTACATTTTATAAAACACGCGATTTCGTATTACGCTCTGTGACAACTGCTTACAGTTTTAGTCTATTTTTATGGTCTTAATTTTGTTTGTACACATAACACCGCTTCTCTAGTGACATCGAAGTGTGTGTCGTCGGTATAACCATTTCCCGTGACGACACATGAAACTATCTTTGTTGACATTAGAGGCACGTGCTCTTCAGATAAGGCAGCAGGCCTGGATTATACATACATACTCAAATCCTAACTCATACGTTAATGTGTTGAATGACAAATTGATCATAGCTCTATCTTAAGTCTACGGTAGCTCGGTAGTGTGAGTTTGTAAATATTGTATTGTATAGTTGCGTATTCTGATAACGGAACCGCATATAGGTAATGTCTATTATCTGTGATTTATTGTATGGTTTATAAAATCATTTACCAATAAAGCGTGTTTGAACGCCCAATGACAACGTAAAATCCAATTTTATAATAATACGATGATAGGTGGTTGATAGAGATCTATACAAAGGCATTAATTACATCGATAGATACGAACAAGGAAAAATAGGTGAGATTTCGTTTCGCGCAGTTTTTTCATGGCAGGCACTCCTGCGAAAACGTGTTTCATACGAGTAACTGTACTCTACCTAAAACTTATTTGTATTATGATTTCCCTCACGTTGATCTTTTTTGTATAGCTTCCCACGCTTCTTATAGTCTCCTCGAAATATTCAATTTCCTCGCGTCAGCGATACATGATTTGCATTTGGAGTGTTGTTATTATATTATGCTTGATACTTTGTACCTACAAGTAGGTAAGAGCAAATTATGCAGTTTCTTAACGTTAAATTAATTCAAACACGTGTAGTATAAAAATTGGCTCATTCTAAAGCGTAGGCAGTAGTGGTTTTTTCTAACATTACACCTGTAAATATAAATTATGCCAAACTGTTTGTTTTTGTTATTATTTTAGGAGATTATAATCTATTATTCTTTGACGCTTGATTCACTTATTGGCAATTATTCTACTATCATATTGTATTTAAAAATAATACTTTGCTTCTACTCCTACAAGGAAGAGAGCTCAAAGCGTTATGATTTTCTTATTTTTCTCCGGATTTAACTGAAACATATTGAAAACATTACGAGTACTTGTTTATACGAAATTGTTTTTATACATTCAGTACTTTAATTAATTCTTTGTTTAGTGTGCATCTGAAATGTCATTGAGATCTATTTTGTGCTCCAATGTTTCATTGACACTGATACTTTCTGGACTTTACCTCCTAATATCTCTAGCTACGTGACTTTAACAGTAAACAGGTTTTAAGTAAGGAAAGCTTGAAGGTTTTTATTTCGCGGCCAAGTTGAGTACTTAGTTTATCAAAATCAAAACCAATAGATAATAAATGAAAAAACATGTACTAGGGATCCTAGATCTGGAACAGAACAGCAACAGATACTTGCATAAGTACAAGTAATATAAGTTTCATTATGAAGTTGTGTTGATTTTAGAGACACAAATCTAATTGGACAAACCGCTTTAATCATACGCCTAGCCATAAACATTTTCAGTTAACATGGTTGATCTTTATTAGCTTAGCAGCTTAACGCGTATAATTACGAAATATTCCCTTGACGGCACGTCATCAAACAATTTCCTTAAACTAAAAGGGCTCATTTGCATAAGATCGTTAACTAATCCGTTTTGTAAGAGTCTACCTAAATCTGTTTTTCTGTTTAAAAAGGTTCATGTATTGCCTTAGTTATTTCTAAAGGCCACTTAAAAACAGTAGATGAACTACATACCTATGTCCAAAGATGACGGTAATAATACTATATAACGTTTGAGGTTAATCAATTAAATTATGTAAGTATTACCTACTTTATTAATAAAAGTAAATTTGAAAAACTGCAAAGTATAAAAAATCTTTGTACACGTTCATCTGCATGTTTACTTTTAGTCAAATTGAGGTCAATCGATGCCTTATTTAGAACTGATCTACGTCACATTTTTGGTGTACGTGCATTTTAAACAAAATATACTCCGAAATGAAGTCTATAATAATACGTTATGCTAATCTGCTAGTGGTGCACTTTTGGTGGGGCGGTGTCAGAAAAAGATTATAAAATCAATTCGTGCGGCCCGCAAGTGCATTGACCGCACGTCCACATCTACCAACTTGAAATAAAAACAAACATCTATGAATGTACTCAATGTACACAAGACGGTTTTGAATATCAAATTATACAGCGCTGGCCGAAATTAAACGGTTTATGAAGAAATTGCCGCTTTGGTTTCGCCCGATGGCACATTAGTACACGTTAGATATGTGTAATTTTTAAGCTTTATGAGATTTTCGTGCTCGTAATGATAAGTTTTGTTACTTTATTTTTTAAATGTTTGTCTTACAGCATTCACGGGCAATAAGGCTTAACTAATTTTTGTCACGTATTCGTGTAGGTATGGCTTGGAGTACGTATTTACTGCTATATGAATTTATGAGCCTAACAAATTTCCGAATTGTTCCATAATTATGAAACAATTAGGTACATTACATATATTTCATGGCAAATTAATACATAACGTAAGTACGTCTATGTACGAGTTTGTACGAAAAGTAGAGACAATTCTGTATTTTCGATTTACACTAGCTTGTGCTTTTTTAGTGCAACCTTCAAAAAAAGTCATTCATTATGGGAACGTCTTGTCAACATACAATAAAATATAAATCTGTAAAAAAAAGAACTGATAAAAAACACTATAGAAAGGCAATTTTTAATATTAACGATTTATTATCATATAATTGTTTTGATACAATCTAATGCGTGAGCAGTTGGCGGTGGAATGATAGAGACGCACACAATTACCTGTTAAGCTTGCATTCTATCTGACTGACGGCTAATGGTTCACTGTATAGCGAATATTTTAATATATAAATTCGACATATTAGCTTGATTTTTTCCGCGGTATTTTGCCTCCCAAGACTCCCAATCTACCATGGCCAAAAGGGCGCCTAAAGTCGATGAACCGATTGATATATTTTACTTTCATTAAGTGTTTGTAAACAAAACACCTTACAATGAATAAAACTTTTAGATTTGATTGGGTACATTTACATAGGGTATATTTTGTAGGTGGCAAAGCTTGGTACGTTCACCTCGAGAGGTACACAGCTGCTCGCGTACCCTTATTCCGGCACCCGGATTCAAGCATTAAAATTTTTGTGTTTCGGTTGAGGCGGTGTTAAATGGGTTATTATTTTTTCTTAATAAGTATAACTTCATCAAAATTTTCGGATGAACACATGCGCTTCATTGCATACGTGGTGTTACTGAAAATTGGTAACAAGTGCGCTACATTTAATTGCATTACACCAGAGAACGAAGTGCTACATCGCGAAAAATATCGGTCGGTAGATGATTTCTGCTGATTGTGTCGGAACATGTACGGATTGTCTTGTGGCACGCCACAGAGCTAAGTAAATCATTATTTGATTCGGACGTATGCATCTAACAGTGAACGCGTACGTGAGACGGACTGTTGGACTTTAGAGTGAAATATGAAATTTAAGAAAACTGTGACTTGTTGCATCAAAGGGAATACTTTCTGCACCAAGTACTCGATGAAAATAGTGCCACAAGTTAAGGTGAGCGAATGATATATTTTATACAAACGTATTAATTCGAAACTGATACCGTTATTTCGGTTTGTAATTTCTTAGAAAATAGAAATATAAAACCGTATTACTTAATTATATTATTAGATATTTTTATATTAATAGAGAGGTAGGTATATCGTTTTATTTTACAAGACGACGGTGGACCATTTTTTTGCCTTATCGCAAACCCCTACGATTTACTCGACGACCCTGAGGGGTAACAACTAAGAAGCAAGTTCGAATCCAAGTTTTGATCTGTAGGAGGAACAAACATCAGGTTGTTACCCAGGATGCGTCATTAAAAATGTAAAAATACCTTATGCCAACAACAATACGTCATCAGCATCATGGTAGATCCAGAGCAGTTGCTATCCCCTGACCTCCCACTCTAATACGAGCAAATTTTTTTTAGCAACTTATTTTACGTCACTCTGCTCGTATCAAAAGCCAAATTACATACCTAACTTAATTTTCTGGATCATTTCTGGTTAAAAAGCCTGCCCGCCGTAACTACTAATTAACGACAGTTAGATAAATAATTTCTTTTGTTTGACATCTCTATCAAACGACACAGCCAGAGTGATACAAGGCGATGTGACACCAGCTAATTAAACATGGCACGAGTGGAGTTCTATTTACGTCAATCATTCTTTGTGATAGTTTTGATATCACCTGCTGTATTGTATGCGAACCCTGGGACTGGAAAAGCAATTAGTAATATTTATGCTAAATTGTATAAGTGATTTTGTATCGCATATCGTATCGGCAGTTTCGGTCTATATATTTTTATTATATATCGATTTATATATTAAAAGAAAGGTAGAGAAAGGAACGCGAAGAACTTACTTTTAGTTACTTATTTTTAGTTTTTGTAAACTTTTTTCGATAACCACTTAATGCCTACTATAATGTTTTTAAGTTTTGTTTTATATGTATATAGAACATTTTATATTATTATGCATCTTATCTAGTTGAATCCCTTACTTAATTCCTCTACTTAAACTTTAATCCTTTACCGACAGAGATTTTATAAAGAATTGTTGTACATACATACATATTTAGATTTAGCATTACTCAAAGGATAATATATAATTTTCGAATTCATCTACATATTCTACATTGACTGGACTCGTTATACCGTGCAGAATTATTGCATTTCCTTGTCTGACTACAGAAATATCTCAATTACGGAATTAAACTAAAGTTTCACAGCGTGTGACACGTCGGCTCGACGTCGGGGCGCCGTTTGCCGACGCTGATGCGTCAGTGATACTATCTATTATTTTCCCTACTACCCCACGATACCCCAGTCCCCGAGTGACGACTTGACATTGCACTGGCGACAGCTGAAAATAACATGCAACTCATCACAAATTACACATCCAACTGACCAATACCAATCTTATTTGAAACTAGCCTATGCCCGCAACTTCGTCGCAAAAGAAAAAGAGATACCTCAAAGTTGGGATTTTGAGTACAAGTACATATATGGATCGATATTAATTTTCGGGTACGTCCTACGCATCTTTGCGAGACAAAGGATTTGAGGGGTCAAATGTACTGTAGCCTAAGCATTGTGAGTTATGCTTTACTGGGTTCCTTTTTAAACAAATAATGTTAGCGGTGTAGTGGTTACCATTCGGAGGGTTCAATTCGAGGGTTGTTATTATTAGTTGTCAAATAAATAACATTTTTTTTTTATTTAAATTTAGGTTTAAACTTAACCTTTCATAAAACAGATTAAGTTTAATGGTAACGGTAGATTATTCGTAATTGTTACTCTCATAGGCCACAGCTTAAAACTAAGTTAGGCCAGATCATCTAAGAATACGAGTATATCACTAACTATCTAAAAAGGTAATGTCTAAATAGTTGTAATGATTGAGTTTATTTGTTGTAGCAGCATCAATTCATTGCCCAATAAATAATTATTATAATTATGTACCTAACGACTCTACCATCGACTCTACATGAAATGAAATTTGAATATTTATAAACTGATTATAATTTATAGACAGTTGATAATAATCAGCGAAAGATATAATAAATTACGCTGCTTAAAAGTTCATAAGTAACACTGACAGGCTCTATAACGACTGGACTATTATAGTATTAAAATTATTAAATGTACGGAACGTGTCTTATTCTCAGTACATGTGTGTTTCATACAATAAATAAGTACGTATAGGATGGTTAAGGTGCGTTTATAGCGCCATCACTTTTCGCAAAAGTGCCGAATGTAATGGGAGAGAGCGAGACAGAATGAGGCGCGGGGGGGCACACCGTATGAGTTGATAAAAGCAACAGTTGAACTATACGAATATTCAGTTTGAAAAGAAACTTGTGCGTGGTAATATGTTGCGTCGTCTGTCAACAACGAACGTCGTTATTAAAATGTGACTGCGATACTAAATGAGTGTTTATATAATAGGGTTATTGTTTTAATTTATTGTGCATATATTACATTAGCTAATAGGTGCGTGTGAACAATTTTGCCGCTAAAGGTGACGTGGACGCGACGCGTCCAAGGATTAAAAGCTTATTGCGACGAAAATTAAGCAGGAAAAAACTTTCTTTGTGATCTGAATACATAGTTAGGGGTCGTTATATCAAACTACAATACCAATGCTCAACACGTGACCATCGAAAATTCTCGAAACCGGGCGGAATACTTCATAGTTTATCATTTTTAACTAGTGTTCATTCGTGTCGGATTAAGTGCTCTTAACTAAATTATGGTTGTTACGAAAGTCGATAACATGGCTTCATATTCCACGTTTACGGGAAAACCAAAAATATTCTTTCCAAAGAAGGTAAGATAGCATTTCCTACCATGTTTAATTGTTTATCAACAAAGCGATTCTTTAACATTTTAATTAAGAAGTTTTTGCAATGTTTTCTGTGGCAATTTTCATGTTTTTGTGTAGGAGTTGGAGGTTTAAGTTTACAGTTTTAAGAAGTTTTCGAATAAAACTTACATTTTATAAATGAGACGACTTTTATTGACTTGCAATGTTTGTGTAGGTGAATGTGAAGGCGAAAATTGTTTTAAATACACGAATGGATGTTTACATTGACGCGGGTTTTGTAGGTATTTTAAACAACCCACAGTTTTGCGTAAAACCCACCGATTACAACATTAAAACGGTCCAGGAATCCAGAAGCCTAGTAGTATTTAAAGTATTAACGTCAGCTGAAACAATTTGAGAAACAATTCCTTGCAAGTACAAAGAGAATACTAGTTCTCTAATAAATGTGAGAATAAAGATTGACGCTCTTGTTACAAAAAAGGCATTAGATGCCGAAGATGGTATAAAATAACGAACCTGTATAATAGCTCGACCGCCAAGTGTCTCTACCTAGAGATCAATTAAGGAACACCATATAGGAAATGATTTTATAAATTACGATGGATTCACACACACATTAGGTACCTACTATTATTTATGTTCATAGCGTTTATTGAATTGAATTACAAATGTCATTTGAATAATAATTAAATAGGTACTTATTGTGTTTGTATTTTTATGGGATATAACTGGGATTATAACTTTTAATAACTACTTATGTACCTGAAACAGACAATTTTATAATTTTTTTGTTAATAGGTAGCTAACTAACTAGGTAGTTTACTCTTCAGATGGACTGTTTTTCCAAAAGCAGGTAAAATAAAAGATACGTTAACAACATGCTTTTCATGAATTTATACCTACATATTCGCAGAAAGCAAATACCGTTAAAAGTACTATTAGAAGATTTGTCGTAAGCGCATACCTACATGCACAAAATATTTAACCTACTCTGTAGAAGGAAGCATAAACTCGCTCAAAATAACTGGCCTGGTTTTACCTTAACACAAAACTAATAAAAGATATCAAGCGGCAGTCATATATTAAATCGCGTTACGTTACTACTTTGAAATGCTGTAACACTGATCTAATCAAAAATGTATGTGCCTCCGCGCTTCATCTTCTAACAATATTGTCATTGCGTGTACTGTGTGATTCAGTTAAGAAACACATCGTTCCACTTAATCCGACCTACTTTAGAACTATTCGCACCTCAGCCTTGGTGGGATTCTGTGAAATAGTTGCTAGCCATTTGTAGATTTCAGCTAAACAGAGGCGACATTACGTACTTGCTTGTTGATGTTTATTTTCACGAGGATTACCAACGATTTCAGAGAATGTTTTACTTTGGCACGCCATGGTCTGAGCTAAATGCATCTCTCGAATCCGTTTTCTCTGTTATCTTATTCACACGAAGCAGCCGTGTTCAGTCTAAATATAATATGTATGTTGAACAAGGTCCCCTGTGCAATATCAGTGACCTACAAATGCGTCGGGTCGCATTGAAAATGCATATTGTATTAAAAGGCGCCGCCTTAAAGGCGGGATTTAAACATCACGCAATCAGGTTAAAGGGTACAATCGTTACCACATCTGTTCGGAGCAAACAACAAATGAATTTAAACCTTGTTGTTGTGATGGAAAGGCGTCCTTTTATTCTATATACGTTTCCCTTTGATATCGCCGCGCGTTGTGATAAGAAGCTACTGCGCACTTACTGAATATGCTTACGATGTGCAGTTCTACTGTTTTTACCACCACAAACATATCATTAAATCCTTTACAGGTCATGGTTTTAGTTAGTATCCGCCAATAAGGTCATTAGTAAAAGTCGCTAAGTCCTTATTATTGTCCCATCGCCTATGGCTATGCGATACAAACAAGGTTTTCATTATTTTATTGTATTCTGTCTCTTTAATAGTAGAATATTATGAGTATTATGTTCTAGCTACTAGCTACCCGCTTAACTAATGACGATATTTTAAATTCCGCTGGCAGTTTTAGAGATAAGCGTTTACAAACAATCAAACTCTTAAGCTTCATTATAGTTATTACTACCGCTTATTACATTAAATAAAAAATTAGGTAATAGAAAAAAAGCGTACTCCCTTATTATTCATTTTGTGACTCCAAAACTTATTGCCGCCAAAAAAGTCGCTACGTCAGTGAACTTCTTAATGATCATATTAACAAATGTCTTGAATAATAAATATGTATTTAATGACGTACAAAAATTGATATTTAATTGGAGAATAATCGATAAAAATGTTTGGTTCTTTCAAGTGACTTTATATTTGAAAGAGTTTCTGATAAATCTGTATTTAATTCCTTTTATTTTTCCTTCCTTACAATGCAGTAACAAAAAATTAGTATCTTAATCATTTTATGCAACTACTTAGGTTTATATTTCAAAGTTAATGGTAGCCGCACGAAACTTATACATACATAAAAAATGTAAGAAAAAACGTAGCATAAGATTTGACAGAATACAATAGGCCATTTATTTCTATTTAAACATGATATATAAACAACTTGGGTGGTTTTACATAAAGCCCATTGAACCAATCAGTGCCTGTCATCATTTGATGCATCAACAAGATATTTCTTCAGAATCCATCTGCATACATCATTCACATAATAAACTCTATTAATGCCATCAAGATTGTAATGCGATAATCAATGCTCCGGCGCCACTTGCAGTCAATGGGTTAATTTAGATATACGATTGTCGTTAAAAATTACATGAAGTAGGTCATGGACACGATAATTTTATGTGAATAAAAGTCACGTCATCACGCAAGGTGTTTCTAGCTATAAGGGTTAAAGGGACCGAGTGTGTAACAACCATTAATTGAATGTGTGTAACTAACACACATTAAATTAAAGTTAATATGCTTCGAGAATCTATTAAATAACTATTTAAATTTCTTTTCACGTATTAGAGAAGACTAAAACGCAGATACCTACGTGGGGTAGGTACACTTAAATTAGTGCTTTGTAAGATGTTCTCAATGTCTCATTCAAATCATTTTATAAACACGAGGTCTGAAAGGATGGTTTTCACGTACTGGTTAACTTAATCTTCAAACATTTATGAACAGCAGAAGCGCAAAATTTTCAGTGTATCCTATATAGGTATTTCTTTTTTTAATATTTTATAGGACAAAATCCAAGTCTGGTAAAGTAGGCACGAGATCATTATTTATCGTTAAATATCGACGCGTTCTTTTAAAATTTGACCGTCGATTGCTCACAAAATGTTTTTGCTGCTTTTGGGTTGAACGTCCAACGCATTCCTGGCGTACCATGAAGAATACGGGCGATTGTCGGGGCTAAAGAATGCTGTATGGAATGCTCCTGCTATCTTCCTGTAGTGTTCCATATCATAATGTTGGGCAGAATAATTAACCGACATACCTACTTGTAATAAGTGAATCCTCGAAACTTAAAAAATAATTTTAAATACGAGTTCAAATAAAAAGAAAACAGACTAACGGTAAGTATGTATGATTTACTGGCTGACTGAGAGAGGTTTGTTCTTAAAAGATCTTGAGATGTGTTAAGTTTTAAATGAATTTGTTTTCCTCTTATTCATTATTCGAGAGGAACGTATATATACTCGTACTAGCTGTGCCACGGGGTTTCACCCGCGTTAAGAATAGTAACGTAATGTTTGATAACATTCCTCATGAAAAAAGAATTTTTCAAATCGGTCCAGTAGTTCCTGAGATTAGCGCGTTCAAACAAACAAACAAACTCTTCAGCTTT
>DWQK01002874.1:0-12390 GCA_018231225.1 Noctuana stator | reverse complement strand
AACTGATTTCCATGATATTTGGCACACACATAGAGGGTAACTTGGATTACCACATAGGATAGTTTTTATAACGAAGAAATGTTCCTGTGGGATGCCATTTATCGAGAAAGGCTATGGGCTAAGCGTTACGTTACAATTCTTAACGCAGGTGAAACAGCGGGATACAGCTAGTTAAATAATATTAGCATTCTGTTCTGTTCTAAATGAATAAAGTCAACCTGGCAATGTAACCGTAGAATAAGTAATAGGTACAAATAGCTTCAAGGAATGAAAGATGTTTAAATGATTCTACTGAAATGTATAATTCATATTTATAATTTTCATTTAGCCTTTAAAAAATATTACAAGCAGATGGCGAAAATTTAGACGTATCTGAAAATAGTTCTAAGTGTTCTTAGTCTATATTTGAAAAATTTGATAAATTAATCTTAAGTGTATGAGAACTGAAATGCTTAATTATATCATTACTATGATATTCCTCTTAGCAAATTTAATCTATGGATAACCGCAGACTGTAAGTAAAGTACCTACTCTCAGAGCGTATAGCTCAGCGAATATTACAATTATTATTAATCAAAGTTTAAGTTGTTTAAATTGCATACATTCTACTGGACACAAGCCCTTCCTAGTTGATACTAAAACATGCTGTCCGGCGTCGTGTTGTGTAAATAATCGTTTACAAATTGTTTGATTGCTATTCCATTGCAAAAAAATTCTATTACGAACCCATTCGAAAGCCATAACCATGTTGTAATGGTGATAGAATGATAGTATTTGGTGACAGACCTCTAAACGACTTAAAAAAAGGAGGCGAATCTTAGTTCGACTGTATTTTTTATGTTTATTATCAGAACTTTCGACTGGATGAACCGATTTTGATTATTCCTTTTATTACTTGAAAGCTGGTGCTTCCGATGTCCCGTTTCAATTTGGTCCTGTCGGTTTTTTGGCATTAATTCAATTTCTATACAATACTACAACAGAAGAGTGCAAAAGTAGACGAAAAAGAGTTCGTGGTTGGTAAATCTTTGAGAACCACTGTATAGTCTGTATAGACTCAAGTATAACATTGTAGATTATTGCCTAAGTCTAGACTCCGATGTGCGATATTACATGTAATCGTTTCCGATTGAGCTATTATGAATAAATTAATAATAATTAACTAATAACAGTGTTTGAGCAATATTTCGGTATAACGTCATTACCTATAAATATGTGTGTTAGATATAGTAGTAGCAGATAGATTTAACCCTGAAAATGGACCAGAAATAGAGAGCGCAATGAATAAAGTACCATAAACAATTAAGCTCAGTCGCCTTCAAATGAAGCTCTTCGTCGAATCTGAACGAGTACGATTTTACTGAAAATTATATATTTAAAGCATCACTCATTATAGCGGTGATAGCAGAGTCATTATGAATGGCCTCTCACGTAGTAAGAGTTGGGTTTAATCCGACACGCAACAGTGGATTAGAAAAACAAATGTGCGTTTAAGCAATTCAATGTAATATTGTAGGAAAAAATCGTGACAAAACTTTATTAATAAATTTGAATTTCACCTAACCCCCACTTGCCCGCATGGTGGACTAGACTATAGCTTTAGACTAAGTCCTTCTTGTATTTGATGGTGGGGGGAAGGACCTTGTGGGGGGGTCCTTGGAGTCCTTGTTGCATGGGTCCGTGTTGCATGTGCAATCGTTTTAATTCTTCACTTAATCTTTACTATAGTTATAAAGCTGAAGAGTTTGTTTGCTTGAACGCACTAATCTCAGTAACTACTGGACCGATTTGAAAAATTCTTTTAGTGTAAGATAGTCCATTTATCTAGGAAGGCTATAGGCTATATAGCTAAAATTCCGTTGACCCGTTGATGCTAAATGCAATTTTAAATCTATGACCTACAAAATAAATCGGCAATAAACCAATTTATACCTTATTCTCTAGAATTTAAAAATCGATTTGACTTGACTGAAGCGGAGTCAACTGTACAATTAACATTTTGTCGGTACGATGTTTGTTTAGGACCTAATCTAATTGATAGATGAGCGGATTTCAGCTAATTGTGTGATTTTGGGACCCTAATTATTGAAGTTGTCGCTTGGATTAACTGCTAGTGTATATAATGAAGGTAAAGTTACAATTTCTCGAGTGATAATATTTCGTGTTTCGTCTAGAAAACTGAACGCCTTAAGTATTACTTAATACTGTCTATATATGTAATAATACTAGCTTATGTCAGCGACTTCGTTCGCGTAGACCTCAAAATCGGATCTAAAGAAAAATGACATATGAAAATCCCGGAAAAAAGAAAAGAATAAGAGAAAAACGTAGCCTATGTTAACCCTAAGACTCTCAAGTATCTCTATATGAAATTTCATCACAATCGGTTCAGCGGTTTGACTGTGATGACGTCACTAATGTATACCATCGCGTTTCTAATATTAGTATGGATATTACATTATCATGTATACCCGCTCAACCTATTCCTATACTAGACCTTTTTTCACTGGCCTTCGGAAAGAATCTTTTGTAGCAATTTTACTTTGTAAAAATACACTCTATTTATACGTTCTTTGGAATTTTATTCCTTATTTGAAGTTGCGGTTAAGCTCATGTTAAACTTCAAGTATTTCTCTTTAGGGACAGAACCAATAAGATGTCAGGCGTCAGTTGTTCGAAACAATTGGTTCCTTGTTTAGTCGTCCGTCCGACAGGTGGCGCTGTCGCGGGAGATCCCAAATCGTTTTACAGAATGTTTACTGTCACTGAAAATACGGGTGGAATTGAATTTTATGTTTTGAAGATCTATAGGTAGTCTGGATAAGTTTATGATACGGTCCGCGCTCGCGTTTTATGTTATTGGACTTAGTTTTACCGGAATTTTATTCTTTGTTAGATGCTTATGTCTGTTTTTCAGACAGAAATATTTTTTTAACCAATAACGCTTCACACTCACAGCCCTACACTAGGATTCCCTATATTGTGAGTACCATGGGCACATAATAAGACAATTACAACTAAAGATTCACAAAACACCCAGTCCGAGAACACAGAAAATCTAAATTCATCATTTAAATCTCTACCCTGCCGTAAATCGAACCCAGAACCTCTAAGGGTCCTGGACCAACATACCACTACACCATACGAGTCGTCATTACCATTATCATCAATCCACTAAAGATCCTTTTCCATTTCAAATACGGGAAGAGTTTACTGGCCAAGTGCGTTTAGATGGACAAGTATTTCGAGAACTCTATGGAGAACACGCAGGTATACAAGTTGTATCATGTGTTTTCAACCAGTACACTGTACTATTCAAATAAAATAGTCTCCTGTCAACTGGAGCTCTGCATATAGGCCCTATTATCCTAATATCTCCAGGGCCTCCAAGTTACGGACGGCCTTGTACACAGGGAACATAACACAAAGATAAAAACAATAAAAATAATCTCATTTAAAAATAAAATTCCACTCCAGATGTTCTCAATTTTATCTATCTCCTTTAATCTGAATAAAGAGGTGCAGTTATCCGACTCTATCTACGGAAACTTGAAGCACTTTAGTAAAATATGAACGGAACAGGTAGGTATCAGCTCTGCTTCTTTGTGTAGCTGAAATTTCCAATAACATTGAGTAGATGAGATAAAACGTCTAAAGCAACTAAAGGACTGTTTGATGTGTATATTTTGCTCGTCGCAGTTACTAAACACGCTACTTAGTGATGAGACCGCCTTTTGGTCACCATTGCACTGGCTTTTATATACTTTTTTTCAACGTATTACTTATTTTTATTAGATAGGTACCTATTTTTATTACATTTATAATATTTGACATTATGTGAGTACTACCGCACTATCCTCAATTGACTCCACACCACTAAATTTTGGTTGTAAGAAAAAGCTATTTATCATTAAACTAATGTAATAATTATACAATACAATAAAGTGTTTACTTGTGATCTTAGGGCATTGATTTATATCCATCGGACCATAATGATGTAGTTCAGACAATTAAGAATTCTTTCCCCCGGAGCTCCCACGTAGAGTCTTGTCGCGACTTACCTTGAAATTCTCGTGAATCAAGCCGTTGTTAGACTTAAGCCGAGTGCAGTAACTAGCGCGAGTAAATTAAGCGTTCCAACGAGTCTCAAATAACATTGTAGTTGATTGCAACTACAAAGTAATACTTTCAGATGCTCGTCGATACTTATTTTGAAGCTGTAGCTAGTAATAACATCTATGCATACAGGAACTACCGTGCCGTTGCCACGTGTTATTGTGGATACGTGAATATCAAATAAAAACCATTTAGTGCGACTTGTATTTTTCGATATTTCTTTTTTTCGGAATCATTTTTTTTATTTATCATAGGGCACTTGAACGCACTTAATAAATGTAAAAAAAAACAAACCGCTTTGGCACCGCTTTGGCACCCTTATAGCTATAGTTGGGCGCGAGAAAAAAGCCTTTTATACTTGAAATCTAAGTGCTCTTTCATGACATGTCAGCCAAGACTGACCAAGACCGAAGACCGAAAGGTTTTTCGTTGGTTTTTTTTTTGCGCCCAGCTATAGCCATAAGGGCGCCAAAGCGGTGCCAAAGCCGTTTGATTTTTTTTTCATGAGTCTTACAGACGTATTGAAAATATTCCTTCAAATACGAAGGTCAAAAGACAATTTTACTTGTATTGGACGGGTAGCAATGAACTCTATACTCTTATTTACTACATAATTATAAACCAATATATCTTAAGACTATATATTAGTAGGAAATGCAATTAAATCCATGTAATCCCATAAAGCTTAAACTCTATTCAAAGAGATCGACTGACATTCAGTTCTATGTCTACTAGCTTTGAATTGATTGCAAATTGAATCGCTAAAGTGGATTTAGTAAGGACGTGCCGATAATCTTGCCTAGCCTCTCCAGTCTTTTAGGGGTTTGCCGCAGAGCTTAAGATTACTAGATTATACTTATAGTGCTTAAAGTTAAGACGCTTATTCCCGCGTTATCCCCCAAGTCCCCAAGAGACAGTTACCATGGATAGATAAATAGGACGAATTGTAAGCTAGGATTTTGTTATAGGCTGTTTTTTTGTGGATTGTAATGAACTTTTGCACGCATATTGAATTCTCGTGAGAATATATATAATGAGATGATTGTTTCAACTGGGTGTTGTGATAAAATCAGAAGCTATAATAGGATAAAAATATATAAGATTTTGATAAAACTTACGTACCTACGTGACAAAGAAAAACTTTTATTAGTACTTTTCTATATAATAGATTAGCACCGAAATATTAACATTTTTATGATAATTTACTGATTCACAAGAAATATATTTTTTATTATATTGAAATATTAGACCCGTCCCGGCTTCGCACGGGTGCAATACTGATACTAAATATACTACAGAAAAACCGTGAAAGTTTATACATATAAACCTTCCTCTTCAATCACTGTATCTATTTAAAAAACCGCATCAAAATCCGTAACGTAGTTTTAAAGATTTAAGCATACATAGGAATATAGGAACAGAGAAAGTTACTTTGTTTTGAATTACCTATGTTGCGAAGCGCTGACTGGCTTAGTTGTATAATATTTTAACTTAAGTTTTTATTTGGAACGGAAAATAAAATAAAAATATAGCAAATATTATATAATACTGTGTCATCCTCAAATCTCTCAATTGACTCAAATAATTGAGTGACTCATATAATTTTTGTAATTAGCATTCATCTTAATGCATGCTGTTGATCAACGCGGACCTTTTATAGTCCTTTGAAGCATTAAAACGAATGCTAATTACAACAATTATAGGACCATTACACGCTCTTTGAATGTTCTCTATGAAATTAACAGATCAAAAGAAACGAGACACCAATATATCAGTAAAATATCTCACGAACCCACAACCCATAAACGCTTTTACCTATAACAAAATAAGAACTAAAACGGCATGCAGTCTTTAGGTAAACAGGGATGTACTTTAAGGAGTAGCATACCCAATCACACATTACAAATTTTAAGATTTACGGCCAATCAAATATATGTCTTATCTGTATTGGGAGAAGGTTGGAGGGTATCGATCGGGCTGGTTGCTTTCATATGGTCGTCATTTAATGATGTCGTGGACGATGTGCTTTGATCTAGTTTGGAGTGGATGGCCCGATACATAGTATGAAGCGAGTGAAGTATATGGTCTAAGATTTTTTGATATATGTATATATTAAATTACATAAAAAATATGTTTATTCCATTAACCTGCTCGGTGAAGGTCGTTTTATATCGGAATCTTCAACTAATAGTAAAAATATGAAAAAAATACAATAGAAAAATAACTCACAGCCTCCAAATTAGGATTTCTTGTGGTGAGTGCCATGGAAACACAGAAAGACAATTACACAAATACCCAGACCGAGAACAGAAATATAAATTCATCATTAACATTTCTGCCCCTCCGGGAATCGAAACTAGAACCCTTCAAATGTCGTACAGGCATGGTAAACACTACACCATGTGGATCATCAAATGCAAACTAAAGTTTAATATTTTATCCTTATTTAAAGAAACTAATATAATAGTTAAAAAAAAATACAACAATGTAGCTACTCTAGTGACTAAAAAAAACGATGTAGAAAATATTCTATGTTATTTAAGTAAATTTTTACTGTGTTACAGTATTTATTTATAACCTCATAACCTTCAACTAACATTACAGGTTGGTAGCCTAGTGCGTTAGAGTAATTTAATATACCTAATTGTATTCAACTATTGTAAATAAAATTAATTATGTAATATGGACTTAGATAAGTTATTTATGTTGCTCTAAGAATATGGATATGCTCAGAATTTAAATTTACACCGTTCTGGCGCTTCTCTCATCACTTGCACCACACAAAAACAGCAAAACTTGCCAGCGCAGTGCTCGCGAGCGTCAAAGGAGCAAAACTTGAGTTCAACTCCGCTCGTAACGAGATTCTTTCAGATAACTTTCTTTTCATAATGAATACGTATATACTACGTAGTGTAGTAGTACCTACCTACAGTATCTCTCCTCTTGTGGTAATGGAATCAGAAGTAAGCTGTTCAAAGGAGGTTTTTAGTTCGGAGTGGATTGTATTGTACATCTTTTGACTTGGGCTGTTTCGTTTATTTCCAGCTAGCAGTGCCCCCCCGGTTTCAACCGCGTTAAGAATTGTAACGTAACGCTTGATAGCCTATTTATTAAATAACCTAATAATATAAAGCCGAATAGTTTGTTTGATTGTTTGAACACGCTAATCTCAGGAACTACTGGACCGTATTGAAAAAAATTTTTTAGTGTAACATAGTCCATTAATCGAGGAAGGCTATAGGCTATCAAGCGTTACGTTGCAATTCTTAACGCGGGTTAAACCGCGGGGCGCAGCTTGTGCTATATCAAGAATGGAATTCTAATATAGGACAACTATTTGTAGTTAATATTATATTTTCTGATACAGCTTTGGAAACTTCCCGTAAAGTTTTAATGATAAAAATAACAAGTAAACGGAACTTACTCACACTAATTCCGCACGTTTATTTATCAGGAAAAGTTAGGAGTTACGAGTAGATCTCGTTAGCAGTTATCGAACTATCTTCAGCTTCAGCAGTAGGCACTTTTGCTAAGATGTAATTACAGAAAAAATATTACCTAATAAGTACATAAAACTAATTTAAAATATAACGAGACAACGTAATTTTTATAGACTTTATTAGGTTTGTCAAGAAAAAAAGCGGTCAATTGCGAGTCCGGCTCTCGCACTGAAGGTTCCGTACAAACGTGTAGGTTGTAGGTTCCGTACAACCTACACGTTTGTACGGAACCCTCGGACCTCGGAAGGTTCCGTATAACCTACACGTTTGTACGGAACCCTCGGACCTCGGAAGGTTCCGTATAACCTACAGGTTTGTACGCTTCCGACAATCTACAAGTTTGTACGAAACCCTCGGACCTCAGAACAAAAAGGCGCTAAAAGAGTTATCCTTCAAACCTGTAGGTTGCAACCTTAACAACCTACACGTAGTACAGAACCCTCGGACCTCGGAACAAAAAAGGCGATAAAAGAGCTCACCTTTAAAGCCAGCACCGCATTAAACCCTACTCATGTTCATAAGCAACGATGACTGAACGTAGACTGGACTGAACATGGACTTTTCTAGTTCAGATTATAACTAATAAAAAGAGCTAACTTCAGCAGAGATCAATGGCTTATTGCTTAACTTTCGGTTAGCCATTTGCAATGGTAATAAGCGCAGTCAAAGAAACGGAGATTGAATATGATCAGTTGCGCAATCTGCATGCAAATACGCATGCCAGGCAATTACAATGACTTTTGTATACGCACTGGGTTTAGAAATCGACGCGGTTTACGGTGTTTTTGTGTTGGAAGAGTATGTATAAAAATAACGCACTTGGATGAGTTTTTGGATTAAAAAGACGCATTCAGGGTATAAGTTTGTAAAGGATGTTAGTTGAAATTGCACGTTTAAAGTCATAATTACAGTCAAATTAAAAAAAAATCAAAATTTTCTGATTTTATGATGAATAATTAATCTGGGTGTTTGTGTTAGCTTTGTGTGTCCATGGTGCCCACGAAACAGACGACCGTTATGTGGGGCGCGGTTATCGATTTTTAACTTCAATTTCTTTCTCTTTTTACTATTAATTTTAATACTTACTAAACTAACGGCAGTCAAAAGCCGCGTTTTTCAAAACCTAGTGCGTTCACATTCACACCCTCCGCGGTTACCCTCAAAGGGATTATTAAGTTTTGGCGTTATTTGCATCCGCCATTCCATTGATTTGCAATATCCATTCGCTAAATTCGCATTCCGAAAGCTATCCAGCGACCCTTTTTAATGCATAAATTTAAAGTTTACTGATGAAATTTTTTATTTATATAACTACATTATATTATTATTATCACAGCCCTTTCACTGTTACCATAATAGTAACTTGAACTGACGACCCCTGTGGTATAATGGTTACCATGTCGGTCCATTTGAAGGGTTCCCAGGTCCGATTCCCGGCGAGGCAGAAATTTAGATGAAGAATTTAGAATTTCTGTTACCGTTCTGAGTGTTACTGTAATTGTCTTTGTATGTGTCCATGACACCCACGACACAGGGAATCCTAGGAGGCTGTGAAAGTGAAGCGTTAAAAAAAATTTGAAAGAAAGAAAAATACATTTATACACCCTGGTCGTGTTAGTTTCTATTTATTGTATAAATAGCAAACGAGCAATTGACCTGATTGTACGATATTACTATTCAAAATTATATTTATTATTCATTTAGTTCTCGTACTAAAAATTAAAAATAGGTACTCTTTTGTTTTTATCAAAAAAAAGTTCAGATCTCACGAATTCGAGTAAATTAACCCACAAATTTAACATTCCACCTAATAAGGCTCTTTCATCTCACACAAACCTTTTGCCGACGATTTACAAAAAGGTCCCAATCCAATTTAGGGGAGGAACACATGTCCAATTTGGGGGATGAACCCATTGGATGATTCGATTACCTGTGTACTTGTAATTAATGATACATTTGGTAGGTATTGGGATGGTAAAAAGGTTCAAGTTTCAGTTAATTGAAATTACAGCTAACGTAATATTACGTTTGACGTTTTTTTAAGGTTGTCGTTATTAACGTTTTATCGGTTTAATCATTGAAGAAACAAAAAAGGGTGGTGCCTTTACGGTAATTTGATGTGTGGTATTTGACGTATGTGGAATTTGACGTATGGGGGAATTGTCGTCACCATTATGCATGTCACATATTTTGTGAGTTTATTTCTTTCTTCAATTCTTGAGGGTGCAAGTCGCCTGATGTTAAGAGGTTATTTCAACCCATGGACACCCACGACAGATTTTGAGTTCACGCTTGTGTCAATTTTGGCACAGGCCTCCTCTCAAATATGAGGAGGGATTATGACATAGTCCCCCACGCTGGGCAAGTGTGGATTGGTGAACTTCACATGCCTTTGAGAATTGGCATCTGCTCTGAAGGCTTTGTCATGATGTTTTCCTTCACCGTTGCAGCTAATGAATTTTTCATGTTTAAAACGCACATAGCTTCAAATTCATTTATACAAATTCGTTGGGATTTGAACCCTTTTGTCTTGATTTAGAGGCCGTATTATTTAGCTAAAATGCTACTTATAATAATAACTAAAAATATATATTATGATCTATATAAAAAAAAACATTAAAAACCTGCAATAATATAGGACATTTGTTTATAGTATAATAATTACGAGCTCCAAATTTAAAATAATTAAAACTAAAATTCATCTTTATGATGTGGCAACCCTAAATTACAACAGTAAATGTTGCAGTCAAAATATATTCATTTCATTTAACATTTCTATGTGCTTGAGTATTAAAGCCTTCATTTCCAGCCCAGCAGTTACAAGGCTCTTTAACAAATGCTTTATAATCGGTCCTAAAATTTCAGCTTTATCCCGCCAGAGTCCTGGGTATAGCGGAGTAGGATGGTTCATATCTTACGTGGATATTTCGCAGTCATTTGAACACCTACATATTTTTACAGACAACAATATTTATAGGAAATTTAATGCTACAAAATACATAACTTGGACGTTAAACATCGACACTACGTAAAGAAGAATGGAAAAAAGTGGCGTAATACAACATTATACCTAATTGCAAAATGATGTACTCCTAAAAATTTGATCGCTAAATGACTCATTCTTAAAAATGCCTATTCGCCGATTGACTTATACTTCGAACGGATTCTTTTAAGAATAATGTACCTAAAACTATTCTCTTGGGTAAAAAATTGTACAAAAGTAAAGTTGTTAGTAGCGACACTTTTTCATTTCATTTTATTGCTATTTAAATTTTGATTAGATTCTTATTTAGTAACAACAAAATGCGTTAACTCCCTCAGATTATTTAGTTGTAATGTTTGCCGATGTATCGTATCACATGGTCAGAGACAAGTCAAGGACTAATGATTAATGGACACAGTTCTAGTTAATACTTAGAGTGAATATGCCGCCATGCTGAGGTCACGTCAAATATCTAGGCATCATTTCTTAAAGAAACATTGAACTGAAAAAGTAAGCATTTGGAAAAGGGGTCATCTCAGCTGCGGAAGCGATAGTTTATCGTATTTACGCTTAAGCCGTTTGAAAGAATCCTTAGAAGGTTAACATGTTGAAGAAGTGAACGTGTGTGTTGTCAACTTATTTTTATAATAACGCAAAAAAGCCTGTCCTGTTCATAGCAAGTAGTGTTGATGTTTTTTCGTTTGCTGTTTTGGTGTAACAAAGTTCATTGTTGCACTTAAATATGACTATGTACTCGTATGTACAGGTTTGTTAATAAATAATTACTATTTCATTCTAATAAATCCATACATCCATCAGCCTTTTGAGGTATACTGTTGGACATAGGTCTCCCCTAAGTAGCGCCACTCCGCCCGGTCTTGTGCCCTGTGGATCCAGCGGTTTCCCACTATCTTCCTGAGGTCATCAGTCTATTGGGCTAGAGAGCGACTTGTGCTCCTTTTGCCAAGACGCGGTCTCCATTCGAGGAATTTTCTTCCCCATCGGTTGTCAGTTCTTCGAACAGTGTGGCCTGCCCATTCGTATCTTTAATCGTGGTGTATTGCCACCGAAGTATCGGGAACTCTGAGAACCTAAAATAATCATAGTTTACATCACTTAAGTACAATGATAAAATTTATTACAGCCTGCTATATAAATGTCTATAAAGCTTTAAAAGTTCAACCAGTAAGGCCCTGCTAGCTGTGAATCGTCCTTAATTCGGCTGAATTAAGCACTCACTTAATTTAACCGGACCGGCGGTCGTCGTTGTGACGAATTATATTTTTTCACCGACCAAAGCTGCTACACTTGTTCTAATTCCCAGAAATTATTCAGGCTCTCGTGCTTATGGCTGGGATTAAAATGTTTGTACCTACTGTGCGAAGCAGTGTCGTTCGTATTTTAACGTTAATTCAGTGTACATTTCATTTGATACGTAAATAAGTGGCTTCTTTAGCGAACAATAATCTCAATTTCATTGCATCCGAGAGGAGGACAAACGCTATCGCGAATAAGCATTCGATCGGGCGCTTACTGAGACAAAGCACTTACGTGGAATTAGGTTCTATAGAAGTAACACTTATTTTACAAAGCTTTTCTGAAAAGAATATAATAAGTTGTTTAGTTGCCATACCTTATATGACAATCCTGAAAATCACCTTTATTAACTGATATTTAACATGAAATAGAACTTTTTTACAGCTTTTTACAGCTAAACTTTATAATTTAATTTAAAAAAATTCAGCAAATCAGCTGAATATTAAATTGAGTAATTAAACTTTTGATACTTTT
>DWQK01002873.1:0-12390 GCA_018231225.1 Noctuana stator | reverse complement strand
TAAGTGCTTGTTATGATTCCAGCAACATGCTTCGCATGGGTTCGTCGAAGCCGTGGCCGGAAGCGATGGAGGTGCTGACGGGGCAGCGCGCGATGCGCGCCGACGGGCTGCTGGAGTACTTCCGGCCGCTGCACGACTGGCTGCAGGCCGAGAACCTCCGCACCGGCGAGCAAGTTGGCTGGGAGCCCAGTAATATTCGTTAGTATTACCCCATTTCTCATACATTCATCATTGTCCAAAACTGTATAGGATACCTTTGAGAGCAGAAGGTCAAACTTTTTTGCTCATCATAAAGTATTTGTATATACTGAATCGTTAAATAATAAGAAGTGCGTTAAATAATAAGCAGGTTTAGTTCGGGTTGGTAATTTTGAAGCACCTTTTTATAACGTCATAGCAAACACTCAAGCATGAACATTTCTATTATCCTTAGCTTTTTAGACCCAAGAATTTTTTTAAATAATTTTTTTCTTGATATATAATGTGCGCTTTTATATATATTTCAGAGTACTGTACATCGGAGCAGCTGGCCGCGTTGCAGGCGACGGAAACAAAGTCTGAAGGCGCGCGCGAATCGTGACGTACTTACACATTAGGATAATTTATATTAGGCGAGCAGTATTCGTAATAAACATTTTCAAAAGACTTATATTTTATGACTTTTATTACATTTGGTTAGTATATTTTTATATTTACCTTAGCCTTTACATAATATTTGGTAAAGGGAGATAGGTAGATATATTTACTATGGCGTAGAAAATGTTACAGCAAATGATCACGTTTAACCAAACCATAATTATATCAAATGTGTGCATGTGTTCTTTATGTGTACATAATTGATGGTGTATAATTATTATGTATAATGACTAAAAGTAATGACGGAAAGTCGCACCTGATTGAAAATCGCTTTAATAATCATTAATTATAATGGAAAACGTTAATTAAATTAATAATTCATGGAAAGAGACTATCATAAGATCATTATTATGAACTTAAAAAAGGTAAAGTCGTACTTAAGTAGACTCATTAATTAGGTTAGGACACCATTACTATACAATAATAATAATATAATAAGTAATTTATTATAAGTGCTGACCTGCTCCATGAGGAAAATGAATGCAAAGTGTGTCAAAGTCACATGGACTATTAAACAGTAGGTATGAGGATCTCAATGATACTCCTATATATTAATGAATGCGAAAATTAAATAAACATTGCAGACATTTTACTTAAAAGGCGAGTGAGCCAAATTCAAATAAAAGTTAGTATGTAAAGGCTAGTATGTAAATTGCGCAGGCGCCTCTGAATGCAAAAGTTCTGGGACTATTTGAATATTATTGGTATTAACGTATAAACCAGTGCTATGTAGTGCAGTATTTGGGCAATATCAAAGTAATGTATAACATGGTACCTAATCATATCAGCAAACCTGTTATACATTGACCTTAATTGACTTATTTTCCTTTTCAACCTTAAAAAATAACTTCAAAATGATATAATTTTATTATACCTACGTTGAAAAGCAAGATTTAATAATACACACAACAATTTATTAGGATCTAGAAAATTTTCAGTATAGGTTCAATTAGAGCTTTAATTTTTAAGTTAAAAAAGGTTTCTTACTGTCAGTGTTATCAGTGATAGCCTAGTAATTGAACGTCCACCTACCATTTCGGTGGGTCCGAGTTTGATTTCCACACACTTCTCTCATGTTTTAAAATTATATGCGTATTTTTATTTCTAAAATATTATAAATTAATTATCATTTTCTTTACGGTCACAGAAAAGACCATGACTTGACCATGTCTTGACAGTCTCTATAAACCTCTAGAAAGATTTATAAATGCTTTTCAAAATATTATTTATGAAAATAAAACGTATAATTGTGTTTGGTATCATGTATCAATATACTCATTTAAGGAGCGCTACACAATACGTGTTGTTGGAGTGTGTTATCATATTTTTTATACATAGATTGATAAATACAAAATTCCATCTTGTCTCGAGACAATTGAGTAGTCAGGCGTTGCCGACGAGAGGAAGTGGACTCCTGATCGGTAAGTCAATTAAGTTATATTAGATAATGTTTGCAAAAATATATGGGATTATTTATTTGCCATTACAATACAGGCTAACCACAATATTACTATAGGATACTATCGGATAATTATTCAAGTTTTCAATTCAATTTGGAATGAGAAAACATTTTTGCATAATTATGTTCAAAAATATACTAAAATTTTTAAAGATTAATGAATATTAATTAATAAATTAGTTTGTTGCTTTACTTTTCTGGTATAAAAAAATGTAATAATCTACTCGTATTGAACGATTGAAATATTTCATTAACAGCATTTCCTGGAATTAGTAACATTTTGAACTGGAAAATATGCCCCAAGATCGACCGTAAATTAATTTCCTTTTGGAACAAAAAAATGCTGTCGATTTATTGGAAAATGTTAAAGAATGGCCCCGTCTTGCATAACACAATCCAGGCAATGGATTCAGTGGCAAGGAATAGAAGACAAAGGCTTAAAATCGACCAAAATATGTGACAGACCAACATACTAATTCATTTGCATGTAAATAAACTATTTGCATATTAGCTGAAAACTTCCAGTTTGTGTACGTTTCCTACAAGCGAGTTACATATTTGTGATTTATTTTTGAAATTTAACCAAAATGCCGTGTGGTTATTGCACCAGAACCACTAAGAGGATCTTGCTTGTAAGTCTATCCATCCATATTATTTGTCTTAGTCACAATTTCTGTCTTTTTTTCTAAACACGATACACCTATATGTATAAACACGATAATATATTGTTGTTCATATAAATATATTAGCTACTATCAGTAAATATTTCACTATTCAGTGCACCCTACCGTTTTAGGTCCTTTTCCTTCCTACATCTCTACTCTAAGGTTACCTGGCAGATTACTGTTTCACGATAAGGCGGCCTTTTAAACTGACCCTGGTTTTTTGGAAATAATTTGCGTAGGTATTGTACAATCGTAGTGACAATACTTGCTTGCGTCAATGTTTACCATAATAATATTTTCGATAATAGTTCTCCATTGTGATGTCCACCGACATGCACCTGGCGACGTGGTGGATTATGGCCTAAACCCTTCTCATATTTGTGTATGTGTTATATCACAGAGATATCTAGATCTAACATGGATGAGCGGAGATCTTGAGATAGATCTAGAGATATTAGTGGCGATCCTGTATCAAATGTTTTAAAACAAGCTATCTGTAACTTAATCGCTACGTTAAATCGGACTTTTTCTTAAACTGAGCTTTTGTTTTAAAGAAATTAATAAGTTCAAATAAATAGTTCATTCCTTTTGGGAAAATTTAAACGTATAACTTATCTACTATATTTTTATTCTCTTCTCAAGTGCGTTAAGCAACCATATGGAGATAACTTAGAGCAAAGATCATGATAATGATAGGAGATATCAATGAGATGTTAAGAATTATCTATTTCGTATTCTCGATCTGCCAATCATAATGATAGGATAATCGACATAATAATATTAAGTGGAACGATTTGTCCTAAAACGATCATATTTCTTGAGCTTCTTGAAAGAAACACAAATAAACAACATTATAATATTGCACAAATAGAATATACGTTATAAATATAGGTACTTATACTTATAATTTATAGATTTTTTTATCATTTATGAGTAGCAAACGAGCATGCAGGCCACCTGATGTTAAGTAAATTCCAATCTGAGATCATACGTTGAGGCGTTGCTACTTGTGAGGACTAAGATGTTTGCCTCAAAGAATAGCCATGTCTATATTATTTTTATTAAATCATTTAGCAAACGTCTATCACAACATACACGTTCGATGCACAAATTATAATATGGGGCTGAGTGCAAAATGTTCATCTGTTTTTGTTTCAAAGCATATACCAGCAGAAAAATAGATAAAAAATTATTGACATTTTTATCGCTCCACCAAATCGATGAACTGTGACATTATGAATACAGTTTTTGCGATCTTAATGCCTTGATCTTAATCTTTTTTTTGTAGTGAACACAATAATAGTACCTACTTATGAAAATATATCGGTCTCTCATAGAAATGTAAACCCTATGTCGCCATCTTAAAGTCGAATTTGGTTTAGGTATAGTTAATTGTATTCCCTTTAGGATAAGTATCATTCTCATCTTTTGTTAAGGTATTTATGCCGTGATTTAGATTCATATTATTTATTACATCAATAGGAGCATTCATAGTCATAGCGTGGTACGTATACTTATGTCGTCAAGTACAACAATTCTGTATGTACCTACCTATTGTAAAAAAAACGTCGCCGGCTTATCTTTACTAGCGCAAAGCTTACGTTGTCGAACGGCAGTTACGGTATCCAGACAGTCGCTCTCAAACAAATATTATTGTTTGCCTTAAAGCTCAAAGTTCTGTGGTATAAGATTTCGGCCCTTCTAACGGCCTAACAGATCAATTCGTTGTATTAACAGTACTTTGTACGAATATCCAAGTTTAAAAAGATTCTTTATCTCTTGGCAGATGATGCTAAAGATATTGGGCGAGCTAGCCCTTGTCGGGGCAATAGCCTCGGTCTTCATCGTTGCTGCTCAAGGAAGAGCCGCAGAGAGGGCAGCAGAAGAAGCTGCTGGGAAGAACTACATGAGAAACCTGAATGAAGTCACAGGGAAGTTGAGGAATAAGAAGACCATAGCTGATTGGGCCTATCAAAGTAATATCACGACCTTCAATGAGGAGAGACAGGTAAGATGAAACCCAAAATAGTTAGATTCCATAGCTAGGTATGTTAGGTTCCTGTTAAGGACGTGGTCATTAAGTAATAAGGGTACAGAAATGCCTTGCCAGATGCGTTCCAAAAGTGAGGAAAATATCATTATCTGATCTTGCGTAAAATTTCTAGATACAAATAGCTTTAGAAGCCGCGGAAGAAGAAAAAGAATACTGGAAGGAAACGATGACATATCTCTGGCACGAGTTTGAGGACGAGGATTTGAAGAGGATGTTCAAGAAGTATTCAATTTTGGGCACATCAGCTCTTCCAGAGGATTTAAACCAGAGGTTGATCAGAGCAATTAGCAACATGCAATCAACTTACGCGAAAGCTACCATTTGCGATTATAAGGATAGGACTAAATGTGATCTGCATGTAGAGCCAGGTAAAACTCGTATCTTTAAAGAAAATTTATAAACCTTAATACTCAGTGTTCACCACGACATCCTCATCCAAAGTTTTAATGATTTAGCCTATATATGGTGAGCTAAGTATTCAGTACCATATAGCATGGTACTGAATTTTTTACTCAAAATTGCAACTTATAATTTTGTGATAGGATTTAAAGAAATCAAAAATGTTAATTAAATGCACTATGTAACATATTTTATCTTTACAGATATAACAGATATATTCGCGAAAAGCGAAGACCCAGAAGAACTGAAGTACACTTGGCTGGAATGGCATAGAGTTGCTGGTACGGCTTCTAAAGGAAACTTCACAGAATACGTCCAGATGGACAACGAAGCTGCTAAACTTAATGGTTTGTAATTACATGATGTGTTAAGAGCTCTGTTTCAAATATTTTCTGTAAATATTTATGAAGTTCTCTCGGTGATAACCTAGCAAATGTAAAGTCACTAATATAAGTTAAATACCTAGAAGGATGGACCGATTCGATGACATGTTTTAGCAACTACAAGAGACAAAAATCCTTAAAATACTAAAACATTGCAATTGTAACTGAACTGGAACTGTATCTATCGTAAAATAGAAAAATCTTTAGGCTTCATTAGAGGGAGGTTTATGTCTATCAACAATCTGGTTTATTCTTTTCACTATTTCCTACATAAACTTATGCGTTATTGAAAATTTTAAATACTTATCATATACCATGTAGTGAGTGACCGTAGTCTACACAGATAAATTTGACTAATAGTGGCACAGATTCATTCCAGATACGGTTAGTTATAATATTGTGTAGCTGTTAGTTAATAAGCATAATTTATTACTATTATTTGGTATGCATTGACGGAATTGAAAATAAACAGATTTTGAATACAATATAATCTGTAACTATCTAAAAAGAGAATAATGTTCATGACCTTAAAAACTTAAAAATGTTTCATGTACCCTCGTAACCCTCGTGCTTTTTTAATAACACTAAATAATTAATAAACAAAACAGGATCAAAAAAGTTTTTCGTGGTAATGAAAATTATCTTCTAACGATGTAATGAGAAAGAGTTAATATGATTTACTTCTACCTTTCCAGGTTACGATAGCGTAGCTGAATGGTGGCTCAGTGAATATGAAGAATCAGACAGTGAGGATCAATTTGCAGCCCTCTGGGCCCAGGTTACACCTCTGTACCAGCAGATTCATGCGTATGTGAGGAGACTCTTGAGATTAAAGTATGGTGAAAACGTTGTATCCGCCAAGGGTCCCATACCAGCGCATCTTTTAGGTACGATGCTTAAAACATGTGACAAAGATTTTCATCAATCTCAAGCTTTATTAAATCTGGAGTACGATTACTGACTTAAAACTACTTTAACAAGTAATCGTCTCAAAAAATGTAAATGGTCGACTTGCTTTTGTTGGTAGCATTGTCAATCAACTCACCTGTTCCAATTTTTAGGAAACATTTGGGCTCAGACTTGGGGTGGAGTCGAAAAATTCTCAAGACCCTATCCCGAAAAACCAGAAGTTGATGTTACTGCTGCACTAATAAGTCAGGTAAAAAGATTTTCTTGAAATCAAATGTCATCCTCTTGCATGTGAAATTAACCAGCTACATCTGTTCCCAGAATTACACCGCTCTGAAAATGTTCCAAGTAGCAGAAGAGTTCTTTAAGTCCTTGAATTTGAGTGGCATGCCCGAACTCTTCTGGGAGAGATCAATAATTGAGAAACCCAACGATGGAAGAGATATGGTATGCCATGCATCTGCATGGGATTTCTTCGATGGCGAAGACTTTAGGTAATCTTTGCGCAATACCTTATGAGGAATAAGAAATAACCTACTATTTGGTTTTCGTATCGTCAATTATTTAATATGTTTTCAGGATTAAACAATGTACGACCATAACGAATGCGTTCTTCACAACTACCCACCATGAAATGGGCCATATACAGTATTATCTACAATACAAAGATCAGCCAATCATATATAGAGCAGGAGCTAATCCAGGTATACACTTTAACTGCAAATTAAAGATAATTTTAATTATTTCAGCTATATTTTATAATTAGAAGAATTTGAACGTGAAACTAATGATAAGAAGGGAAGAAGAATTAAAACCATTACTTAACCTTTGTTTTTGAGTAGTAAGGCACAAACTTGGTGAAGAAACAGTGATAAAATTTAATGACGTTTTCTTAGTTCATCCATCACTTCAGACTGATATAATCTATTATTATGGACTACAACTATATATAAATTAATAAAATTTTACAGGTTTTCATGAAGCGGTTGGTGATGTAATATCTCTGTCCGTATCCACTCCAAAACATTTAAGAGTCATGGGTCTTCTAGAAGACGGTCCAGATGATCTTGAATCTAACATCAATCAGCTTTACAAAATGGTATTTTTATTACTCTACCGAACCGAGCCGAGAACGTTAATCTTAAAATTAACAATGGATTAGTGCTCTTATTAAATTCTACGTCGTTTAAATGTTTTGAAGTTAAATATCTTGCACTCATTTCAGGCTTTAGATAAAATCGTCTTCTTACCGTTTGCCTACATTCTGGATCTATACCGCTACAGCGTATTCAGAGGCACTACGTCCTCTAACGACATGAACTGCCACTTCTGGCAACTGCGGGAGACGATCCAAGGAGTAGAGCCTCCAGCGCCAAGATCCGAGGCTGATTTTGACCCAACTGCTAAGTACCATGTTTCAGCTGATGTTGAATATATGAGGCAAGTCTCTTTTTTATATTGTTATGATACTCTACGACTAGAAATGAAAATATATATACATTTTTAATGTTATTATTGGATGCTTCAAAACAAGATCCTTTAAGCAAGATCTTGAGTAAAAGATGTCTTGTCCTAAAACGTTACACTCCTCTTGTTTGCAGATACTACATCTCATACATCATCCAGTTCCAATTCCATCGGTCTCTGTGTCTGCTGGCTGGCGAGTATACTCCTGGTGATCCTGACGCTTTGCTGTCCAACTGCGACATTTACAATAAGACCGCAGCTGGCAACGCATTAGGGTGAGAGTTTAAATAATAAAATCCGCACCAATAAAATCAGTAAACACATGGAAGTCTAATACATAGTTTTTGGTCTGCGATGTTAATTTGCATTAAGATGACAATAGTTGAGTTGGGGTATGAAATCAAGTAGAGCTGTTACATCATCATTTGGTATTTCAATTCAATAATCACCACGTTCTAAATTGATTTGTAATTTTAACATTTGGGGTACAGCACATTTTGTTTCTAAATTGATAGCATAAATAATGGGTATTGTAAACTGAATCCCTTTCAGAAAAATGCTTCAAATGGGCTCATCCAAACCTTGGCCTGATGCGATGGAGATGCTGACAGGGCAACGTAAAATGGATGCAAGTGGAGTATTGGAGTACTTCCAGCCACTGCATGACTGGTTGAAGGAAGAAAATGAAAAGAATGAAGAGTTCATTGGATGGGAACCAAGCTCAGTTCGTAAGTATTTACAAAAATTGACACTTAAAGGTTTAAAATTTATAATGTAGATTAATTTGTCTTTCTCCTCTCTCTCTTGCAATATTCGAGCAGGATTTATTGAGCCATTATCGTAAAAAAGCTAATGAAAATATGTTAAATGAACTCGTATTTTTATCCACCAACCACTATGCCAGCGTGGTGGGCTAAAGCCTAAACCCTTACTACTTTACTATTATCTTTAACTTCTATTTTCTTGTTTAAATTTCAGCGTACTGCTCACCGGAGCAACGAGAAGTAATGGAGAATTCTGAATTCCGGAAGAAACTTTTGAAATATGCTGGACCCTGAATGAACGGTTCAAAATAAATGTTTCGCTATACCACAATTTTCTAATTTTTCCCGAAAAATTAACCAAACAATCATTATCTGGTAAAACATAGTTTTTTGGTAGATTTCTCCGATTTCTGAGCTTCCAAAGAAATGGAGAAATGGTTTGATAATTTTTATCATCTAAAACCTGTCATGGAATAAAATATTATTAAGAATGGCTTCAGTGATTACAAAGCACATACATAAGAGATATTTAATGATGAAGCATAATTCAATGGTTTTTGAACCTTATCCGTTACGAAATGAAACTAATCAACTTTCTGTGGTGAAATTATGGAACTTTACGTATGTCTCTTTACAATAGGTCATGCTAGGCCGAAAATCGGGCACAATGGTCCACATCACTACAGTTCTGAAAACTGTTCAATGGAAGGAAATCCGCACATTTTAATTTAACCTTCACCTACTAGTAATATAATACAAATCAAATTTAATGTCATGCTTGGGAAAATGATTAAATCCATTGTATATTTTTAAGCCGTACGCGCTTAGATGATGCCATGATTTATTTAAAGTCATGAGGATTCATTTATGCTTTTCATAGACACGACTTGCGGACTACTCTAATATCTGTAACTTGTAAAACTGCACAATATAGATATTATCTATCCTTTGGTAAGGCTAATTGACTGACACTAAATGAGAAACACCCATCAAATATCTAAAAAAATAATACAAAATATAACCATTTAATACGGTAAAGAGATTTATTGCCAAATGAACGTAAGTGAAGTAATTGCATTGCAATAAATAGTTAAACAATTAATAGATTAAGGTCCAATTTCAGCTTAGTTTGCTTCTAAGAGAATATCTACAGTAATATTATAAAGAGGAAATTGTTTGTTTCTATTGAATAGTCTCCGAAACTACTGATCCGAAATTATTTTAGTATATCATAGCTACATTCATGAGGCTATCAAGCATTACGCTACTCTCTTAACGCGGGTGAAACCGCACAGCTAGTAATATATAAGAGTCAAATATTATAGTGTTCTTACACAAAAAGTGTTAAAAATAAAAAACGTACCTTACAATGAATTTCAATTTTGCAAATTACATTTTTCATTCATAGCTTTTTTGCACTTTAATTATTATCGAACAATGGATTTTGTTTTAACGATTTATTTATAGATAAAATAACTTTAATTTTCAATGATAATTAATTAATAGTTGCCCGCTAGTTCCGTTTCATTATGCCATTGTTATTAAAATGTTCCCACAGGGACCAGTATAAAATGTATTATTATTTATAGTTATTAAATTTCAGTAGGTACCTATATTGCTTTCGTCATTCAGGAATGACTGGTATACATTGGCAGGTGGTAGAAATTGTTTCCCCTGGGAAGGTACTACTGCCATGATAAGCCGTCGCTAAGCAATCAACTTCTAGTGTTTCCTTTACGAAGATGTTGATGCTAGATATATACTTATAACTTAGTTAACCATCTTAGTCCTCGTTAGTGGCGACACATCGCGATCTCAGATAGGACGCCTGTCCTATTTAAGATTGGATGTGGGTGTTCATAGGTTGTGAGTCTGGTAAAATGAAGTTAAATTATTCAAACGTTTTCACTGTTATGGTAACAATGACTTAAAACTTGATGACTTAAAACTTTTTAACTCTTACAGTTGAATCCCCAACCAATGGAACTAATAGATTATAACTCACCACTTAGGAGCGTTATAAAAGACTTAGCTATCTACTAATAAAAGTAACTAATTGGTAGTCAAACAGCACGCACAAGTTACTATTTAAGAGTATCGTTAACTGCTAAAATTGCATTAAAAACGCCTTAAAAGTCTATCTATAGGAACTGCAATGAATTAAGTTAATATCTAATCCACCTAAAGGCATATTACTTAGAAGGTTAGATTATGCAACTGTGTCGTTCGTTGAATTCCATATTCTATGGTGCTTAATATACTTGCATGTAGTTAGTATGCAGAAGTGCACATCACATAATACAACTAAAAGAACGATGTTATCACTACATCACTAATTCCCACGGTAAAACTGCCACACTACGGATAGACGAGTAGGAAAATTGCGTATTGCTTGTCGAGACGCCTAGGAAATGTATAGAGCTGTGTAAATAAGCCAGCAAATCCTTTATAGATAGTCACAGCTCTATATTACGATTCTCGCAGTCGCAGCTGCATGGACGCAGAGACAAGACAAAATGAATAACAGACCGGCCTAGCATTCAACACTTTTTATGTTTCACTTCTGGGCACAGGTCTCTTCCTACAACCAGTGAAGTCCTGAAGCATATTCCACCACGCTGCTCCAACATGCATTAGTGCAGATACGGTTTAGTGGTTAACCCGTGTCCGGATGTTGTCAAACCACCCATAGGACCTTCGACCCGGTTTAACAACTATTATCTATTGATAACAACCGGGACCGGCTTGACGTGCCACAGAAGCGCGCATGGATTTTGCCACTAGTGGTCACCCATCCGAGTACCAACCGCGCCCGTGGTTGGTTAACAGTATGATTGCTTGCAAAACTAATAATTGTTATGTGATCGTTGCATCCACTCTATATAAGTGTAGAATTTCCAATTATTTAACGCACGCTCGTATGATGCATAGCTCTGTAAACAATCGCTTTTGTTTTAGCTTCTCTATCTTCAAAGAGAAATATTTTTTTTTACTTTTCATTCCCTGCAGCAGAAGTAGGTCTTAAAGTAGTTTAAGTAGGTCTCATATTCTGTTTTAGTATTTCAATCCGCAACAGATGGAAAAACTATAAATTTAAACCATTATGTAATCTCCAAAATTACTTTATTAATAAAAAAATTCTAAAAACTGTATAGGTCCGTAAATAATTTGTTTCTTATGACACATAACGTAATGGAAACTCAAAACAAAGACGCTATACAGTGATAACAATTGGAAAGCCAACGATAACTAGTAAATGGGGCGAAGCGACTCACTCGTACTACTATCATAGAAACGGAAGTACAGGACACGTTGTGTAATAGTTAGCTTTGCAAGTGACGTATTAGTGGGTCTAATAAATACATATTTTTAAGCGAAAACTCGTATCGCGTTAAAATTGGTCATTTGGAACACCAAATGACCAATTTTTCGGCATAATTTTTCGCGAAACATCGCGATGGCATGAGTTTGACTTTAGATTCAGGGATATGTGCTCTATGGGTCGCTATTAATTGTCTGTAAATTCTGTGACGCTTGTAATTAAATAATGACGACCCGTGTGATGTAGTGGTTACCACGCCAGTCTACCATTCGAAGGGTCCCGGGTTCGATCCCCGGCGGGGCAGAAATTTAAATGATGAATTTAGATTTCTGT
>DWQK01002872.1:0-12391 GCA_018231225.1 Noctuana stator | reverse complement strand
CTGTACGTAAGCATCTCTGTTAATAGTAAATATATGAACGAGTATATTAGTAGAATAGTCTCGAAGCAAAACAAATAATCGTAGCGGCAACGTAAGTAATGAAGTCATATCATTCGCGTATAACCACGAATGGCTTCCAACACGCGATCGTATCGGCATACGAATCTTTTATTGGTTCGAAAGAGCTATTAAAGTGCGGTAGTTTGATGTTTCGTGGAAAAATATATAAAATAGATAGTAACGGGTGGTAACGAGTATATTTTCGGGATTATTACCGACTTCGAAAAGGATTTTAGTCCGACGAGTTAGTCCTATACGGTTTGACGTTATTTTTTCTGGAAATTTCCTATGGCCCTTCCTATATATATAATATATATACATGGGGGTTTATTGGTAATACCGCATCCCAAGTATTCAGCATTAATGGACATAAAGGTAAAACATTATAAAATTGCACCATACATATGTAGTCTACGTATATACTTATATAGATCGTGGAGTCCATTGTCGAGTGTAATTTAGAGCTAAAGTTCTCCCGTGAGGTACCACGGCAGTTCTCATAACCTGCCGTTAAGTTCATCAAACGCTATGATCAAAGTAGATTTCACATTCTCTAGTAAAAGATTTGAAAAATCTCTAAAATACGAAGATAAAGGCAGTTGACAGGTGATTAGGTGATTTTTGAGATGGATAAAGGAGTCTTTCATAACAGTTTAGAGAAGAAAGCCAGCGGAGAAATACCTTTTTATCACCCTTAAAACTTTAACATTGTAAAACACAATAGATATTAGCAATGTCTTTCCAAAACTTTACGAACCCAATTGCTTACAAACTTGTACGTTATATTCTCACCTCGCAAACCCAATTTTCAGTAGCACGCGTTGCTGTCCGGTTCGATTGGGACGCTCGAGCGCTTGGCAACTAGCTACTGTACTCAAATTTTTCAGCCGAATGCAACGAACGCGGATTCTTTTAGATACACAGATAAAAAAGAGAAAAAGACCTGTTGATCTTAAATCCTTGCTCTCGAAAAGCCTCGTCCATACAATAAAATCTTGCATCTTGGGGCCTTATTCACTATGACATTAAAAACACGTAACGCGGCTCGCATAATTCAACGATTGGCGCATCACACTTAGTGTATTTTAGGTATGTACTTTTGATGGTGTGACGTATTTCAGACCCACGTTTATGTTATAAGCGCATTATGAAATCACACGGTATTGATAAGTCTCGTGTGTCATAGCGAATAAGGCCTCTGGAGGCGCTAATTCAATAGGACGGGCTGGCAGATAGCCGATACGAAAGTCATTTAATTAGTTGGCCGGATACATCGCACAGACTCAGCACGGCAGCTGTACTCGTAGTAATGTTATTTTCACCTGGCGGTTATTGAGTTAAACTCTCTGATGCAAAATCGTCACCTGTTAGCTTTCCACGCTCGTTCTTGCAACGAAAATGTGAAATTTTGTAAACTTCTGCTCCAGGTGTCCGTTGTAAATGACAGTGGGCTGCGAAATGGCTTAAAAGGCCTTTAAACAAGCATGAAAGGCTAACTAGACTGATTTAAGTTAAAGAGTTTGTTTGAACGCGCTAATCTCTGAAACTTACAAGTCGGATTTGAACATTTCTTTTTGCGTATGATAGCTACATTCATGAGGAAGGTTAAAGGCTATCAAGCATTACGTTCCAATTCATAACGCGGGTGAAACCGCACGGCTAGTTCAATATTAAATGGCCTGCGCACTCAATGGCATCATGTAAGATGAGAAAAACATGTTTATCCTTTGTCACCCTTTTGTTATATAATTAAGCATCAAGCGTAGCGAAACTTTTAAGCGGGTGCAACGGAATTCTATACTAGAATTTCTCAGATGGCTCACGGCAATCTGCCAACTCCGCGAACAAGTCGATGTCACAGTGATTCATCTGGTGCTCTCATATAAATCTCTACGCGGAATCACCCCTTTGCAATTAATTATGTTTTCAGAGCTCGTTTATGATCAATTACCACGTCTCGATTGAAGTGTGAGAATAAATTGTGATATGTCACATGGAATTATATTTATACTCTGTGGCGCTTGTGCCGTCTCCGATTAGCGGTAAATGTTTCTTGGTAACTCTTGGCAACGGGTTAAGGCGAATGTTGTTAAGTAGTTGTCTTAATTGTGTACGATAAATTGGGATTTAGGTATATCTGTACCAGCTTTTCCTGCGGCTTTGGTGAAGTCAAACTCTACTTACGAGTAAGGAGTCTTTAATCGTATACCTGATTGGATTTCTCATTTAATTTTGTTATAAGTAGGTACCTATTGTAGAAACCATCTCACTTCTTAGTCTTTTTTTAAGAATAAGCGCTATGTTTCACGAGGATACTAAATTAATTAATCTTGTATTTTATTAATACATAAAGAACTAATATATTTTATAAAAATAATGTTTCAACCATTACTCTGTTCCAGTTGATATGTATTCTGTGGTCTATGTCCAATACCTGTACTCTGTGACATTTTTTTTGTGTTTCCGTTTCCGTTACAATAGACTGCGTTGTTCTGTTCGATGTGTCTAACCAATATGGTGGTCGTGGACAATAAAAACTTGCATATTATAAAATTAAGTGTTTATTTCTTTAAAATCTCAACAATAAGGTATTTGTATACACTCGATGAACGTCAAATAACACAGTTACATCGCACCAATTTGTTCGAAAGAAACTTTCTCCTGTAAAACTTTATTCATGGTAGATTGAACAAGGCGAACTAAGGCGACGTATTGTATATTTTAACTTCATCCAGTTTGTGACATAGCGCTTAGATTTTAATGCCGTAAACATAATGTTTCTGTTCTATTTTCGTTATTAATTTTCAACCGACTTCGAAAAAGGTGTTTCTGAATCCGACTGTATTTATTTATGTTTGTTACCTCATAACTTTCGACTGGGTGAACCGATTTGGATGATTCTTTTGTTATTTGGAAGCTGATGCTTTCCCACTTCAATTCGATCCAGCTCTGATAAAGGCATCCATGAGAGAACCATTAAATTGCATTATGAACGTAACAATTTTTTACGCGAGTTAATTTACCGTATTTTTGTACTGTCTGTATTTGTGTAATTACACTCATACATTATATGATTCGCGCGGTATAATTGTTAGCGTTCGCAAATTGAATGGTGTAATAATAGGCTTTACAAATAGACAAACACACGCGACAAACATGACCTTTTCGTCTTCCAAAGTGCGCATTTGATTTCCAAAGTTACGTAAACTTGCAAACGAATTTATTGGCATTTCACACTTATCTGTCGATCAGATCAAACACTTCTGTTATCATTAAATTGTTCTGTTTGAACTACTCGTAACGCTGATCGAACACCAGATTGCATCAATAATGACAAAGCAAACTTGACACCACTCAAATAATAGGCAGGTGTGTTTCCGCGAACTTATATTTTAGTTCACTTGTAAGTCGTGTGCTACAAAATTTCTTGTGTGCTTACTACGTTGTACTCCATACTGGTTCATACAAGTATGGTGAACATCGGTAACATACATAACGGTATTAGTAACATAATATGTTACCTAAAAAAAGTAAAATACAAGGCAAAACCTTTTCTAACGTTTCAACTTTTTCTAGCTTCGCAATTAGGTTTTTTTTATCTTTATAAATTGTAGCCTATGTGTATCGCTTATAAGGTAGGCTTCCACTAAGGAAGGATTTTTCAAAATTTAACCCCCAAAGGGGTGAAATAGGGAATTAAAGTTGGTATGAAACTTTTCATTCCTTAGACATAATAATTTGCATTTTCATGATTTTTTTTTATGAATTGAATAGGTATAGCAAAAATAATGAGTTACATATGTCCAAAATTCGACCTCTAAAAGAGTAAAATAGTCAAATAAATAATGAAATCAACGCGGATGAAGCTAGGTTACGATTAAAATAAACACTAACTTCGTAAAATTTACTACGAGTTTTTACTCTTTCGTATCTTACTATATTCAGTTCACGTAATTATTCAAAACGTAACCACATTAAAATTTAGCTGTAGAACAGTTTTTGTGCCAATCATATTTTAAATTGTCAGTTTGGATAAGTATACTGGTAGTCGGTCGCAAAAAACTTCTCACGTTTCCGGCCAAGCATACGAGTAGGTACATAAGCGATAAAAGATCTAGTACAACGATTGCATAATCACCGAATTCGACAACCCGTCCGACTATTTCCGATTCGATTTCGTCGAATCTATCAATTTGTCTGCACTCGTAAAAATGTGCAAAAATCGACGCTTGCGTCACTGCGTCTGGAAGATTTTGAATGGCTCAAGTCGTAAGCGGATAAAATTAATTGTAAATTGTTTGGTTAATATTTATAGCCTGTAGAGTCTACAGTGTGGACGATATGTGGAAAATAACTCAAATTCAAATTCATGAATTCTGGATGAACGTTAAATAATACGGTACATCGGCTTTAGGCGCTCTTTTGGCTGCGGTAGGCCGGGAGAAACAAGCCGGCGGAAAAAAACTCTCCTTTAAACTGCACCCGTTTAAATTACATAGAAAAATTGTATAAAATTTAAGTCGATGGATGGATCTCATTGTTACTGAAATTTTGTCGTAACCATTTTAAGGTTTAGAGGATGAATGTCAGAAGCGCCAAACAACAGACAAACAGGGTGTCTATTGAACACCTAGTAAAAATTCTCTCTTCGCCATTCGACTTTTGATTGTGTGAACCGATTTTGATGATTTCTATTATTTAAAAGCTGCTCACGGGAGGTGGCCCTATTTCAAGTTGTTACAGCTCTAATAATGGCATCCATGAGAATTATCACGAACCAATATTTACAGTAATGAAGTGTTATGCTTTCAATACGCTTCCGCTTTTAATCCGCTTCCGTCTACATCTCACACCCTCAATCATGAAGAATTCAGGCACTTAGGTCATCTGTCGAGTTTCAGCTACGTTACACGGAAAAACTGTCTAATTAGAACGAAGAGCGCCAGCCTGACACACTTAACTCACTTGACCTAGAAACATCGACGTGTGTCGAGATGGGACATGCGACTTCAGCCTGCGGCCGCGGCTTGCGGCTGATGCGGCTTAGCTATAGTGACGTTTAACAAGAAGTGTCACTTCTTAAGTGACAGTAGATGTATACACAAAACACAAAGCTTTTTTCATATGCGCCTGCGTCCGCGCAATTATCGTAAAAAGGGGTCCAAAGTTTTGGCATCACGTATTAATATAGATTAATGGCCGCATGATGTAAACTGTAACCGCACTTGTAAACTACCATTAGTTCTGAAAGGGTGGAAAAATCTGTTTAATTTGCTGATGGACGGTGATTCACTTCGTTTAGACGTTTCCAGCAATTAATTAGACTGCTCCAAGCTATATTTTAGTAAGTGTTCATTTACCTAACTACTCATATAAGTCGTTTATACATATATCTATGTATGTTTGTACTAATTGAAACACGCAACCTGGTGAAAAAAAATTAAACCCTTAATTATGCTACGTTTTCAACCTGCACATCGCCAGCGTGGTTGAGTATGGCTTAAATAATCCTGTTTTGTGTAAGTGACGGGTTCATGGTGATGCTAAGTTTATCCATTTTTAGGAGAATTTTAGGAGTCCATTTGTAAAGGACAAGGGGTCGGTTTCCACGAAAACAACAATATCAAGAAGATAAAATTATAATAAAGCAAAAATACGTCAAAAGCAAAACGTATGATAGCAAAACCCCAGACTGACTGTGTCAACATCTTTTGTTCTTAATATGAACCTTTTTGTCGCCAACACCATTCTTAGGAGAATGGGCGCGTCCACCCATTGGCTTCACCCACGGATAACTCCTGCTTACCCATGCACCCACTGCATCAAGGTTAGAATTAAATTTAAAAATTTCTTCAAAAAGGTGAATTAAAAAATATATAGTAAATTATATCTAACATACTGCGAACTAATTCCATTCCTCTCTGACCTGATGGCGTTGATCTAAACCTACCAGCAAGACATTTACATACACATGTCTACTGTGACGGCGAAATTTTAGCGCGCGCAATAAATATTAGCTGCCACGACGGCCTCGCGGAGGCAAACAAAGTGATGAGATCACTCCCAAGGTTGACACGTGAAAGCCATGCGAAAATAATGCAATTTTTGCCTTCCAGGCGAACTATAATAGCTAAGACGTAAAATGTTTCGGACGAGCATTTTCAAGGCAATAGATTCGGTTGATATTGTTCCCTCTACTAGCCAGCATGTTTGTTTAATAGCAAACTCTTTGTTATCTTCTATGTTTAATCAAACTCATAACCAATTTGTGTAATCAAAGTTATTCCTTATACATTACTGCTGTCTTCAATAGCGCATTTCATGAGCTGCTAAAAGTACGTCTAAAGTTTATAAACCCTTGTTAAATTAATGGCAGTAACTTTCGTAATACTTATCTATAGTCAACAATCAATTTGCTATCAGGTGTCCCGTCTGCCTCTTTGCTAAGTTAAGTTAAGTTAATCTTTCAAAATGTACCAAATACCAGTGAATTTTCAGACGCACAATTGTATAGTTGTATACTTGTAGTTCAATTCACATCCTAGTTTCACAAGTAACGCAAATTGGATCCCGACGAAGCTGCTAAAATTGGCAGGCTGCTAGCAAACAATGTCTGCGAGGATGACATCACCTACAACCAAGGCTGACGGTTTACGTGAGAAAGCCGGACAAAATAAATGCATGTGCAATTTTTTTTACAAGTCGTAAAATATGACCTTCCATTATTCGTTCGGGTTTTGTTAGGCTTGTGCGTTGTAACTGCAATGTATTTGCCGTGGTCGGTGGACGGTTTCTATTGTGAACAAATCGAGAAGTACTCATGAAAAATTTAACTTTCATTCATTGTCTAGGTATATTTCGGGTTAATTTATTGTAAGCAGTTCGCGGTGGCGCGGTGGTGACGCACATGCTTAGCTGTCACTTGTGCTCACTATCAGACTTAAGCTATACTGCATAATTTGTTAATGCCTTGTAATTTATACACTTTGTTTGTAAAGGAGTGCCGAGAGTTTTTTTCCGCTGGCTTTTTTCTCCTGGCCGCAGCCAAAAGGGCGCCTAAAGCCGATGTACTATTTGACGTTCATCTAGTGTATACATGTAGCTTATGATGAATAAATATTTTTGAATTTGAATTTGAATATAGAGAGAAGATTCATGTTTTTGCCAAAGATTTAGGACATCAAACCGTTCCGTAATTACACAAGTTTATCTTACCACTCTTCATCGTCATATAAGCATGACTTACTAGATGATATATCCAGACTTCAGACTTTAAGTGTACATACCTGCAAAAAAGAAAGGTACCTTATATTAATATTAAACATAATAATATTTATAGAATAATACGTCTTCTGAGTAAGACATGAGGAAAATATAAAAGTTTTAGCCGTTATTAAACTATTCTTCAGTAATTCTCTACATCTTTATTTTTCAGTAAATCTCAACAATTTCTTTACCACACGATTGGTTTTTTGAATTCATATTATATCTCTGTGTTGTGAGGAGAGACCCGTGCCCAGCAGTGGGACACATAAAGAGTTGAAAGCAGGTGCAAAATAAACTTATTTGAGCCTTTATCTTTATTTATTGTTATCGGTGAAGTTAGCAACTTCGCAATCAATAGGTGTACAATACAGTTCTGTTGAGTACTGTGCAGGGGGCGCCACTAATTGGCTGGTTCCAATCAGTGGCCACTGCAGTTTTTGTCCCGCGCTTATCTGATGGCTGTCAGGGTCTATATACTTTGCATTCTTTAGTTAGTAGGGTTGCAACGCTTTGGAAAATTATTTTTAACTAAGGCTGACTACGCAAGGGCTTTGAGTATCCATGACTGAATAAATTCTCTAAGCGTAAGGGCAGCCCCTCTGGTGTTACAAATGTTTATTGGCGAGGGCGACTTATCATCAAGTTGGCCTTATGAATGAACACATGAATGAATGAATTAATTTATTTATTTGTGTATGCCTTTAATATGAAAAATATAACAAAAATTGGTAACTGAATCACAAATATTATATTCAAATTCAAATAATTTATTCGGAGCCTAAGGTTTTTAGAAAATATTTATAAATTTAAGCATCTATTTTGGAGTCTGTGCCTTGTTCTCCTGTTTTTTTTTTAAAACAGGCTTCTTTAGAGGCCTACGCATGTTATTAAATAAACATGGCGCGTAACAGAAAAATGTGACTATAAATTTTTTTCCAACGTCGACAAAGAAGTTTCACTTCAAAAACTATTTAAAAAAAATACAGACTCCAAAACGAGTTTCTTTAACACGTACCTACACAAAAAATATTTCTTACGTTAGTGTAAAGATCGCTAAATAAAGTAAAAAACACCCTTCAAGTGGCAACCACACCCGGCAACCATGACAAGATCTAAAGATAGCGACCACCACACTTTATAATCTACTTATTTATATACCATTTGTTGTTTATTAATTGAATATAACGGTAATATTTTTAACATAACTCATCACACTCATAATCCCGCAATAGGATTCCCTGTAACGTGGGTACCATGGACACACACAAAGACAACTACACAAACACCGAGGAACAAGAATTAAATTTCATCATTTAAACTTCTGCCACACTGGGAATCGAAACCAGGGCCTTCCGAATGGCGGACTGGAAACTTTAATAAATGTATAAGATCAAGCAATAATTTGGTTTCGCTTCCTATCAAGTATCACTACATTACTTAGTACCTTTCAAGTGGAGTTGTGGTTCAATCTTTATCTGATTTTGTTCTATCACATAAGGTGAAAGATAAGCGATAATAAATACGACCCGTGTGGTGTAATAGTTACCGTGCAATTCCCCCATTCGAAGGGTCCTTGTTTAGATTCCCGGCGAGACGCTAATGATGAATTTAGTTTCTGTTCTCGCTCTAGTGTTTGTATTATTGTCTTTGTGTGTGTGTGCATGGCCCCTATGACACAGGGAATCCTAGTGTGGGGCTGTGAGTGTGAAGCGTTATTTATTATTATTAATTTATTCATAACTAATTGTCCACCAATCCGCATTGGAGCAGCGTGGTGGAGTATGCTCCAGGCCTCCCTCGGTTGTAGGGAGAGACTCGTGCCCAGCAATGAGACATAAAAAGGGTTGAAGGCAATTGTCGAAAACGTATTTTGATTCGTGAAAATAAAACTGCACTCTGCGATGATTTGAAGGAAAGGTCGCCTAATTGATATGTTTAATGAAGACAGGAAGTATTGCTGTTAACAAAGTACTAATGGAACTGTTACTACTGTACGTCCATGCGTAGAATTACTTTCATAAAACGCTTTGTTTCTTCAATGCAATCAGTAATTGTGCTCACAAAAGACAATTTTAGTAGACAAGCAAGAGTGTAGGGAACTGATGTAGTTCACAATTATGTAGAGTGATAGTTCGTATTTAAACGATTAAGTTTGTGATGATGGCATTTATTGGCCAAGTTATTGGAAATTATAAGGAATGTAATTTTTTATAATCCATAGTTAAGTGCCACGCCTAAATAATCTATTATATTGTATACTTAATTAAGCTTATTTAATATTGTTATAGATGTAAGAATAATAAAAATACAACTTTGGGTTAAAAGTGGTTTTTTTTCTTTTATTCGCCAAGATTTTCAATTTTCCTACAGTAGCTAAAATACGAGTAGGTAACATTCATAATGCAATTGTAAACCCATCGGTACCTATTGGTCCCATCGGTTATATATCTAGCAATCATTAAGCTTTGTCAAAGTTTGTACTAGCAAAGCCAGAAAGTTAAAGCTGGCCCTGGAGGAAAACTTTTATGTATCTTTTTAATTTACTCGCGTTCAATAAAAACAAAATCTAGACTGTCATCAGTTCGTGTGGCTGAAACTAAATCTATATCTAAATACATATCGAAAAAAAATTAATTAAATCTTTGTTCGGTAGGTTTATGAACTTTATCCGCTTTATCGGTACAAGAGAAGAGAATGCTTCAATATCCTCGAAAGTACACCATTAATAAGGCTTTTAACATAGATACCTACTTAGCCTGCGCACCTGCAGTCTGAGGGCGCTACTTTTAATTTAGACGGCGTCGGACTGCATTCTATGTAGTCTGTGGTCGGACTGTACAGGTACAGTTTCTCATACAAATTACAAAATTGTTCGGTTATGTACGATAATATATTATGTGTTATTTTTAGCAATGTAATTTTTTTCACTTTGAAATAGAGTCTCGGCTATTTGGGAATTTTATTTTATCTGTTAACTTTACTGTTCTTGTTAAGAATGTTAAGCTACTCTATGAAATTATATATGGCAACTGGACTGGCTGAAACAGCAGCCATCTTGAATAAAATTTCATCATGGCAAAAAGTGGTGTTCCAAATAAAAAGTAAATGTATTAATTCTTAAAAAGTTCTTTATTATCGCTATATATAAATTTGTCGTATGTTTTATAACACCTTTTTACTTAATTTTGAAGCATTCGGAATCAATTTTTAATTTAAAAAGATCACCATTTAAACAAATCAGCTGTTATCCGTCAATCGATGTCAACAAAATTACATAATTTTGTTTAGAAAAACAGTGAAGTTTTTATTTTTGAGTGTTATTAAAGAATTGGCAAGCATGCAGATTCATATGAAGGTTTTATCAGTCAAATTGTAACGTGGAAGTGGACTAAAAGGTGACAAGAGTGACATTATTCAGGATTTTGTATTTTATAATGTAGCCAAAATAAAATTAGATATGGATCACAACAATATAATAGAGTGCGGCGGTTTTTATTTTATACACAACTTTGACTCGGGAAACCTCGGACATGTCGAGCGGGTGCCGACAGAGCTCATCGGTAAGTCGCCTTGTCGCTTCTTCATCAGAAAACTCAAAGTCCATTGATATATTGGTGGCAACAGACAAAAATATTTGAGATTACTTTTCACTATGTACACTTTTTATTACGTTAAAGAACTACAATAGAGTATAGCCGCTCCTTAAAATAATGTGGCATATACAGTCTATCAACATCAAGCAACAAAGTACTAAATGAAGGATATTTCACGTCGTTCGTACATAAATAAAAACATCGACCGTTAAAATGGTTGTTAAAATGTTCTACTTACCAATCATTCTATTAATATATAGTTGTACCAGTATGCATAGAAGAAAGTATAAGCAATATTCTTATAAAATAGCTCACATTTATTTTCTACTGACAATACATTTACAATTACAGTACCTGCAATCAATCCCAAAACGAACGCCCCAGAGAGCCCAGATTATGAGTTCAATCTGTGGACACGGCCAGACTGTGCTGGTACCGAATTTGAGAATGGGAATCGCACTTGGTTCTATTTTGGTGTGCAAGCCAGTGAGGCTAATGTTTTGGTAAGATTTTAATTTGTTACTCATACTTTTTACTATATAATATAAGAATGTCAAGAACTTTCTTTCCAAGGGCACAGATTTAATGACTCCATTCTTGCTTCTAACTGTATTTCATATGCAATGTTATATTTTTTTTGTAAATTCATATTGAAACTAACTTCAGGTTCATTTAAGCTATAAACAATAAGTTATAAGAAAAATGTTTGCATTTCAGGTGCGACTGAATCTCATAAATCTAAATAAACAGGGCAAAATGTATAATCAAGGCATGGCACCAGTTACACGAACACTGCCTGGCAAGCCCCAGTGGGAAAGGATAAGAGATCGGCCAGTTCATTCGGTACTGACTGACTTAAAATTAATTTTATAAACAATAATCACCCAGTATAACTGTCAATACTATTTAAGGCAGTGCATTAATTTATACCTGTGGGAAAATTGGTTTGAATTAATGATTAATTTAAACATTAACTATAAAGTAATGTATATCTTCCTATTTTGCAGACGGATGACAATGCCTTTACACTTAGTTTTAAATACAGAACATCAGAAAATCTGAAGGCAACAACATTCTTTGCTTTCACATACCCATACTCATTTGCAGAGCTGCAAATAGCTCTTAATTCAATTGATCTGAAAATGCTACCATTGCCATCACCTCAGTCTCCTGATGACATATATTACTGTAGAGAGTGTCTCATCTATTCTCTTGAAGGTAACATACAAGAAATGTTTTTAAAATTTAAAATTTTTCATCACTCTTGTGCCCATACAATAATCTCAACTTATTTCAGGACGAAGAGTAGATTTATTAACAATTACCTCACACCATGGTATTACAATGGAGAGAGAAGAAAGGCTTAAAAACCTATTCCCGGACAACCAGGAAAGGCCATTCAAATTTCAAAATAAAAAGGTACAGATGTCTCAATCATAATAATTATATATTATTATTATTGTAATCAAATA
>DWQK01002871.1:0-12395 GCA_018231225.1 Noctuana stator | reverse complement strand
GTACCCAGATATAGTAACGTATCGATTGTTTAGTAATTAAATGTGCAATGTATTATTTTAGTAGACGTATGTACTTATTCTTTGTTAGTAGATATTTATTAGCATTATAATATGCCAAAATTACTCTGAAATATTTAGAACTGGTTAGTTTATAAACACCGAAAAAAAAATTATTTATAAGTCTCTTTGGGACGTTGCATTGTTCAGTTTTTTATTTTCTACATAAAAGGTTTTACCCTTAGGGTCACACCTAAGGGTAAAACCGTCGTGGGTACATTTAGAATAATGTCTATTGTGTTTTACGGCATCTGTAATAATCAAAGAATGAATTAGGAAAACCCTCTCCGCTCCCAATCCTCTTTTCCAAAGCCTATTGAATATATCAAAAATAAACAACAAATATTCATCTTTTGAAATTAAAAACATAAAATAGATAGAGCACAATTTGTCCTTGTTGCATTACAATTGATTCTTTGACTTGATTTGATTTTAATCATTTCATGATTTTAATTTTCTTTTTTTTTCAGTCCTCAACAACAGATCGCGTGGCGCACGCTTTTGGAATCGGCTTCATAGGCGTCTACGACTTTGGTACCATATCACCATATACTATGGTCGACAACGCCATCCTAATATTCGTAGTAATATTCACAGCCTTGGCTTTTGCGAGGTCCCTTATAGTCCAAGTCTTGTACCTCGCCTTGACGCATTGCGTTGAAATCGAAATAGCCGTCTCTCCACATTATCTACTATTCGCCATTTTGCCGCTAAGTACCGAATTCATGGACGCCCACAAGATATACGCCCTGTACATTTATTTGAATGTAACAACGGCCACTTCGGCTTATGTTGTAAGCTTTTTTTTATAATTTTCTATAATAGCTGATAGTAACTGTAGTGGTTCCGATATTTATATTTCCCTGGCTCTACAATGACCCCGTGTCTGTTTATCATGCTTCACTTCACTTCTCTGCACCCATACAGAACACTATGTCAAATTACCATCGTTTCCCGTCATCGCGTGTCATCTTTCTCTAATAGCCGCGTCCAGACCGACCGAGCACGGCTCGCGAGCCGTTGCACCCGGGGCAACGGCTCGCGAGCCGTGTTGAGCCGGTTTGATCATTTAGTTTCTCTCTTTTCTTTATCCATTGCATTGGCTCACGAGCGTCGTCACGTCCGTCCCCACCGCGCGAGGTGTTCAGACCATAGATTTATACTACAGTACAGGATGAGGCGGCTTTAAGCATCGGCAAAAACCGACAACGTGCGGCTCGCGGTCAGGCGGCGCTCGGGTCAAGACAACTTATGCATGAGGCAGCCCGAGCCCCGTATACACCGGCCGAGACATTAGCTCGCGAGGCTACGTCGCGAGCCAATAACATTGACAGTGACGTAAGCTTATCAACACAGACACAAGAGACAGATTATAATAATATGCTTATGGTACATACACTCTGTAACGACAATAAAATATCGCATGACGAGACAATTCTGCCAAGGGAGGACCAGAAAACAAAACAAAAACGCTTCGAATAATTCACGTGTATTTTCGCTAAGAGCATTAGAGGTGAGATTGTAACATCATTGTTATAAAAGATCGTAAATATTTTGAACATGTTATTTACGCAAAAATAAATACAACATAAGCCTCAATTTACGGCCTAATTCAAAATTGAGGTAGAGCGACGTGGACATATGGGTGACTGGATTAATCTTCACTGGAAAAAAGTCTAAGGTAATAATTAATAACCAATCTATCAAACTTGAATTTCAAGTCGGACGGTGTCAAAGCACGGGAGCGTTTAAGCGATATCCGATGAGATGATGAATATATAAAAAATCCGCCAGCTTTCAATTAAAATGAAATGGCCGTGGGTCGTTCGGTTAAAATATATTGAGACTAACATAATACCTTGCCTGTTACAAATTCTAAGCATTTCGGCGATCTAATAATAAATATTAAATTTCTATCTTGTCTCTAGTCTAGCGTAGGTACAATGATAAAATAGTCTAATAGGTATTTCAAAATGTTTCAGTTAGTAGGCGTAAGCCTCACATTTTGTTTGGGTCTTATTGTTTAGAGAGCGTAAAAGACTTAATATTGTAATATTTAGATAACAATTTTAATACTTTTGTGAAAAATGTGTCCTAGGTATGTCCTATTTTTTTGGGCAAACTTACATTTGGAACAAATATAACATAAGTCGTAGAACAATATTATTTAGACAGATCAAAAGATGGTAAACATTTTTTTTACGCCCTTTGTATTTTATGTGTTAATATGTTCAGCGGAAAAGACGCACATAATATAAACAGGCTGACAATGTCTATTCGTCATTTCCGTGAAGATTGGACTGGTAAAAATGTTATTAATAGAACGTATCGGAATTATTAGGGTTTCTCTCTGCGACGGTGCGTCTTTACCGTTTTGTTTCAAAGAAGTACCTACTCGTATATGATTGTGAGCCATCGCAACGCCCTAATACTTTGTGTACGAGCGATAATTTTGAAGTGATCGATCATCATGGTTTTATTCAGATTGATAGAAGATAAGTCTTCGTTGATTAGTCTAAATGCACATTTTTAGGGCAGCCATTTTTAAGTGCACATACATTTTATAAGCAAATCCTACTATAGGCTTTTTAAAATACGAGTATTTTAGAAGTTAAAAACTGAATCGCTATTTTCAAAGTTTGTAAAATTAGATTTTGTTTAACAATATAAATTACATAAATATCATGTTGTTAACTGATAACCGTGTCAAGGTATTCAGTAAATAATATTTTATGTAGATTGTGGATGCCTATTAAATCCACTTCACGCACCTATTGACCGAGTTATGGAGACACAAACATGAATGAAAACAGAAAAAATTAGAGTTGCCTACTATTTGGAACACAGCTAAACTATCAAACAAACATATTCTTTGATGATTAAATTGCTCCTATTTTTACAGGCAATGTTAACACTCTCTATATCGAGGTTGCTTCACAGTGAATTTCGATCGGTGAAAAGTGTCTACATAATTGGAATTTTGTGCTTTTTGGGTTTTGGCCTTTCTCTTCCCATCGCTGTGGTAAGTAAACAATATATATTATTATCTAAGTGACAACTTTAGGTAGCCTTTTAAAAATATAGGTAGTCCTCATTGGAATGTGATTAAAATTAATAAAGTGACGTCATAGGGAAAGCTCGGGTGGGGTTGTATTGCTGCGCAAGGTCGTTGGTCCGGCGCGAAACGTTATCAAGTTCCAAATTTTAATTTTGGAACTCTTGATACCGAAAGTATTTTTTTAGATGATAAATAATATTTAAAAATACTCTCTCTTGTTGATATCGATGTTTCTAGATAAATTTATTTCATAACATCCACATTATGTATAATGTTTTATGGTATAGTATGGTATGGCATAGGGAAATTCGGTTACTTAATATCAATGTAATATTTATCCTGAAGAGAAATATTCCCGTAAGCTATAAAATTGGTTATATAGGTACCTATCTCTTCGCGATAAAATTCAAAAGAATAAACCCTACCTTAAATGAATGCCAAATGAATTATTTGATGAATATTTCAGTATTGTGAAAGGGTTGAGTTGAGAATAAATTATAGAATAGGTTTTATTTCACTTTTTAGTTATGAACCTTAGCTTTCTTTCTCAAAGTGGAGCCTTGTTGATCTTAATGGGATTTGAGACCGTTTTTATTACTGACTCAGGTATCTAGAATATTCAAGCTCATCGATCTAGTCATTGCCATAAATTATTCCGCCAATGTTGATGAAAGCACTTGAACACTTGAGTTGAGTTTGTAAATGAGTCTCTCTGGCTCGTAATCGAATCGATTTAATCGTTGAATTGGAACTCGTTTATTTGTTTGAATTGTGATTCAAAAAGGGTTTAAACCTAAGTATAGACCACCCGTTATAAAATAATCTATATATTATTATGCTAGATATATTATTACTAGATACATAATAATTTATAAATTATTTTATTTTATCGTGTTATGATAACAACTAGAAATGATGATTTTTTTTGTCTTGAATCCCTTATCCCTGATGAACGTAGGATACTTTTAAACGCGGGAAATAGCTTTGCGACAACGGAACGTTATGACTGCGCCGTAGTAACGTTGCGGGCTCAGCGATCGTGAGACCGGCTATGCGTCAAAATAGTTGAGTTGCGACAACGCGACGCGTTGTATGAACCGGCTCTTAGTTATAAATCCATGGACTATATTGTAGATAATATATGTATGAGTTGATTCTCAAGCTCATTGTATACCTAAACGTAGTTTAGATAAGAGATAAAAAGTTCAACCACTTACCTAGCAATTCAAAGTGGCGTACTAAGTTGCAAGTGGAAGCTCCACGGCAAGTTACTAACTCATACAAAGTGAATGCGGGTTCGCTCGAAAGAAACTTGAAGAAATGGAATATTAAACAATTCCGGAACTGAAACGAGGCTCTGACTAGGTTCAATTTGAATATTTGTTACTACCTCCTTTCTGGCAGAATAAAAATTAATTTTATATAGGCATGCTAGTTGGTGCCCGCGACTTCGGCTAGTACCTATTTCGTGCAATTCGCATAATAAGTATCTATATAAATTGTAACCTATATGTTATTCTGATAAATAAGCTATATTATTGTAATAATTCATTAAAATCCATTCAGTAGTTTTTACGTAAAAGGGTAACAAACTTCCATCCATCCATACTTACAAACTTTGGCGTTTATAACATCAGAAGGGTTTATTTATTAAATAAATGATATTCCTTCTTTAAATGCTCTATCCAATTCTCACATACGTATCTATGTATTTATGTATACCTATATCTTTGGCACGATCTGTAGTCTAAATGGCTTGAAGGATTTTAGCTTGAGAGATGTGAGGTTCGATTTAATTGCGAAATCCACAGAGCGATAGAACAGAACAAAACACGGCCGAAATTGTGTGCAAGGTGAGAGAGACATAGTAAAAATAAAATTGTCGCCGAAATATCATTTCAAAGTTTATATTTATTATATTTTTTAGGGTTTTTATTGGTTATTTTGCTTAACGCCCCCTCATAAGTATCTAGTAAGCCTGAACAAGATTCAAAGTAAAGGCGGATAAATTGCGTATTGTTTCGCTTTAAACAAGTCAACTGGCATAAATAATTCAGAGGTTACGCGAAAAATTAATCGCACCTCCTCACGCTGAGATCGAAAATTGTACATGTGAGAACATTTCGAAAACGTTATCTTGAATACGAAACGCGAGCGCCGGCCTACATCCTCACATATTTACAGCATGACATGTGTGTACTCGTATGTCGTAAAAGTTACACGTATAACGTTGGCTAATAGCGGAACCGTGTTGCTACAATAACTTCGAGTATTCTTTCGTCATAAATATTTTAATTCGTTACGCATTTCTTACTTCCGATGTTTTACTTTCGTCAGATTTTCTTGTAAATGAATTTTTTCATTGAATTCTTCACAAGTTATCTTCTATACATATACTAAATACAACTGTAGAAATATTTTTTCTGTACATTAAAGGTTTTTTCGATTTTACTATTTGGCTGGCTTATAATAATTATATTATGTATGTATTGCTCAGTTTTCTAATATTTTACCAAAGAGGCTTTAAATTCCGAAATGAATTTTGATTGACTGAGACTGAACGGTTTGACTGATGTGAATGAATTTCTTTTGTTCTTCTTGACTTTTAGATGTTTCTTAGCAAATGTTATTTAAGATATTCAATTTGTAAATTTTGTTTTATTGTCGACACATTGTGGTCTCAAAAAGTGGGCACGGTTCTCCTTTCAAATATATGGATTTAAACCTTTTGATGGGGGCACTACTGTTCCCTCAAGATAATAATATGTGCTCCAAAGTGCCCCTAATTATAGCGTTAACTAAACATATTTTGGTTACGTGCCATTCTATAAATGCCTCTCGGCACCAACTTAACCACCTGGAATTTGCTTTCTACTTAAGGCGCAGTGCTCAGTCTGAATCACAGTACGAAGGCGGAGATCTGTAGCTCGTATCCTTCGGGATAAAGATCTCGATAGACAGAATCGATACGGTGATATTAAAGTCATATAAAAAAATATAAAAAAGTCTACATTGAGCATTAACATATTATAATCATAATATTTTGTCAATAAAAACATTACTATCTACGTTTTGAGAAAAGTTATACCAATTGTTATTTTTTACAATAGTAAAACTAACACCGTGTATGTTGACTTGCTATTTGTAGCTAGTAAGTTCTACAAACATATATATATCCTTAAAAGCCTGAATATAAATTGTATATTTTATACTAAAATTACACTAAATATTTGATAATTTACTCAATATCAGCTACAGTTAAATTCAGCTTAAAATTTTCATAAGGAATTTAGGTCGCGTACATTAACCATTTTCCTTCGTATTTTCATACGTATTTCGAGATAATACCTCTATTATCTCGAGGGCGTGAAGGTTAGGAATTATTAACATCACTACAACATTTACGTAGAAATGGCTAGTGAATTTTTGCCCGTGACCCACCGTGACCATGGAAAACTGACAACTATTATGACATTTATCTAGTGTTTAAAATTTAAACAGATGCTTGGTTGCGGTAATTTGACCGCATAATGTGTTGTTTATTGAGTACACGAATTGCCGTGAACACAGTTAGTTTGTGGTCAGTTATGTGATCAATCAGGTCTATATTATGTATAATTAAATGTCATTTTGGTGATTGCAATGCTTTTATGTCCAGGCCTCATATTATTGTGTTATACGAAGATATTAACTATTTTTAGTGTGTGAGCAGTGGCTAGGCCCTAAAGGTATTATTAGGTATCAGCTGAAGAATTTAAAATCTCTAAATTTATGAAACTGCGTAAAACTATAAATCTGTTTTGAATTAATAACTCTCATTCAGGTGTATATGACGTGAGATTAGGGGTAATAAAGCTTTGCTTTTAAATGCTTTATATTATTTTTTATTCATCCTATCTAACAGTTTCCACCAGCTCGTGCTTGATACCTATTAATAATTTATTTCTTTAACATGGTCGATGCAATGTCGCTAACCGTATTGAGAGAAGCAAAATTGAATTGATTGGGATTAATTGAATATGAACAATACAGTCTGAGGCACAGTAAGACTATAAAGTATAACCGACTTAAAAAAAGAAATAGGTTCTCAATTAGACTGTACTTAAGTCTTTTCAAACTTAATTATTTATTTTTTATTTGAAAGCTGATGCCCTTTTGGTCCCATTTAAATTTGGTCCAGTTTTAACAACGGCATCTATGAGAAAACCATAATTATAAGTCTTAAATTTAAATGTGTGCACGACAACTTTGAAGGCGGGTTTTTTCGTAACACGAGTCATAACTTATTGTAAATATTTAAATATTATAAAATAATCTGTTGCTACATATCCAATGGTAAATGAAGTACGTATAGGAAAAATATATACCAACGAATACACAACCATAGAAAAAGGATACCTACCGCGTCTGATACAAAAAAAAAAATACTTTTCACAAACCGCTGGGTAACTTTTTAAGTTGCTATGTTACATTATTCCACTAATTGAGATAAATGTAATTCGAGTCTAGAGTTCAAAAGTTACCTAAAGTTAGTTTCACTACATGCTCGTAGCCTGGTTTCAAACTTAAAGTGAACTTTGCTAAATGAGCATCAGTCAAAGTTTGAGCGTAGCTTGAATATAAGTAACGATTTTAGCTTAAGTAGAAGTCAGCTCAGAGCGCAGTATTCAATGAACCTATTAATTTAGTTTAGTTCGAATCAGTTGGAACTTTAAATGTGATAGTATCGGGTGAGTGTAAACTGTGAACGTACTCCTTGACTTGTTAGTTCGAAACGCTAACAGGAAGATTCAATTTATGTACTTTGATTTAACGCTTGAATATTTTTGTACTGATCCGTTCCGTGGGACTGCGGCTTTAAATTGAAAATAATTTTATTGCCTAGCTTGTTCATTTTGTGTGTCGTAAACATCTGTTTAGAACCTAAAATACAATATAGAACGTGAACGATATTAATTAAGTAGCTCAAATGTTTAGGTTTAGAAATTATTCGTATATTAAAAGTTAGTAGGTACGAATCTATTATTTACTTGATACACGTGTAGCCCTTCGTCCCATTATTCTCTGAGTTGCCGGATATTTCAATTCGTTTCGACGTTTAGTTATATTATTATGTTGTACTTCAACGAAACCGAATATTTCCGTTTCGTTTAACCGCAGAACCAAAACAATAGAACGAAACAGAATTTCGTAATAAACCAACGAAATTAGAAACTCACGATCACTAAGCAGAGAAAAATTCTAAAAACACAATAATACAAAAAAGTAAAGTAAAACTTACATTAAGACTAATATTGTTTTGCCTTCCTCATTTACCTACTAACGGACCAGAAATCACCAAGAAAATAAATGGTACCTATAAACTAAAAGTTGCAACTGTCTTCAACCATTTTCATTCATACAAAACTACTGCGAGAAAAGTTTTCACGGTTGGAAATTTTCTAAGAGCGGATAAGTAATAATGTCTAGTTCAGAGTACACCAACTTTCAAACGGGAGCGCGAACAACGAAATGGCTTGTAGAAGAGTTTAGTTGTTGTTGTTAATGGAAGCAAGTAACAACAACAACTAAACTGTCGTGTTGTGTCGTGTCGTGCAAATTCATACAAACCATGGTCCAGGTTATTTAATAAAATCTAAGCACATAATTAGCATTTAATCACATAGCGAATTGTCGTTTGAAAAACATTTATTTATTTACTAGTTATAGTAACGTAATGCTTGATAGCCAATAACCTTCCTCATGAATGTAGCTGTCATATACAGAAAAATTTTTTCAAATCGGTCCTGTAGTTCCTGAGATTAGCGCGTTCAAACAAACTATTCAGCTTTATTTTACGATTATTAGTATAGATGTCTTTGCACGAAGCATAAATAAATGTGTCACCGCACTTTGTCGTGCCGTGTCGTGACTCGTATAATATTATTAATATAATAATTTAAGGAAATTCTGTTTTCGGCAGCGACATGTCGTTGAACAATTTCATAATTATAATTGGTGACGTTAGTGAACATAAAAAGTATCTCGACACTTTATTGAACAATTTCAACCTTAAGTAAAATAATTTGTGATTACTACAAAATGAAGGTCTAATCTATTTATCCTACAAATACGCAGATCAGGTGAATACAACTACCTCTATATATTTTTATATGATTGTTAGGATATTTTGGATACTTTTCATCCCGTCCACGCAGACGAAATCGCGGGCATAAGCTAGAAGTTTACCTGTAATAGTTACGGACAGATTGATTTACTTTCGATTCGACCTCAGAATAAGGTTCTGAATCGAATGCTTCGGACACAGCGAGCAAGTTAATTGAAGAGTGGCAGGGATTGGTGCAAAGTGCAAAGTGAACAATTTAACTCAACGTCGAAATGGAATACAGTTGTCGACTGAAACACCATTCACTGAATGGTATGGAGTGAGCATTTAAATGACCAATACTCGACGGATTATTTCATTTCGTGCACTGGTTTAATTTTAACGGAAGTGAATGTTTCAAATGTAATATTAATCCCTCATTGCTAAATAATATAAACTATAATAAAAACTAGACTGCATACAAAACATAATGTAACCCTTTCTCTTGAAAACAATTAAATGTAATAACAGGTACGAGCATTACGACTTCAAGTTGGTTCTTACTTTTTTTTAAACCAGATAATTAAATTCAAATATTTAGATTATAGGTATTTTATATTGTATGTTTGGGCGAGTATATGTGGCTTGTATGCTTGACGTATGTACCTACCTGTGGGTTCGTCTGTGGCATAGTAGCTCCTAAACGAATGAATGGTTTTGATGAAGCTTCTTTTTGTATGAAAAGTACCATTCGTAGTTACTTTACCGGTAGCTTTATCGAAAATGTTCTTCGCTATGATTCAATAAAATAATTTCAGCCGCTTAGAGACTATCGTAAAGTTTTGTAAGTTTTATCCAAGCCTCGCAGCGCTGGAAGACGATAAAATATGATGAATGAGAATAAAATTAACCGACCTGTGAGGCAACGAAGGTTAGGTTTATTGCTAAAAGCATTTACTCTCAGTCTACATTTGTGCTAAACTGCATAGATGTAGGCAGCAAAAAGAACTTGAAAATAGAAAGAAAACTTTATTGTTAACCTTAGACTCCTTACTTTACATTCCATCTATTGTTTCAGCTTAAGACAAATGGAATGATGGGATTGATGTTTGGATTAAACCTAACAGCTTTGTACTTGGGAGGATTCAAGGTAGCCGCAGTGATGTGGGTGTATGGAGTGGAGAAGTTTTGCACCGACATACATTTCTGGTTAGGCTTCAGACCCACTAAGTTTTGGAGAATATGTTGGGTGCTTCTGCCTGCTGCGCTCTTCGTGAGTATCCTTCTATATTTTATAGAATATACGTTACTCTGTAAATTCCACATCAGACAGTACCGTAGTCCCATTGAAGGTCGTATAAAGAATTGGTTACAAAGGACTAAAGAATAATCATACTAAATCTTTAAAAATAGAAAAAATGTACTTGCCCAATTACCTCCAGCATTTTAATATTTGCAAGTAATTTAAACAACTTTTCGAAGCCGGCTGCGTTTGAACTTGTGGATTCTCACCATTAACAGGATTTGGGCGAACCTAATGAAAGTTTTGAAAAGTGTTGCCAACAGTTTCAGCTTAATTCCAATGATCGACAGCCCAAGCGGTTGAACATACTCGTATAATGTTCATATTTCATTGCGAACGGTTTGGTTTTAGCTACTAATTTCGCTGCCGACTTGATGAAACTTCGAGAGAATTTTAATTTTGAAACCGAGAACGTATTATTTCCTGTAAAAGGAATTAGAGAACGAAGGAAACGGGAGAAGGGACGTTTTTACTCTGGGAAAATCATTTTGCGTAGAGCGTAGAGCGAGTCACTACCGTAGAGCGTTGCACACCAACTTTTACTTTTAAATACAAAAGTTAGCGATATAAATTTTGGTATCTTGGATAATTTTTTTTTAACTATTTCAGGTGGTCATTACATTACTTTTTTAGTACGTTTGTACATCTATAACTCCGGCAATTCTTATTGGATTGCTTAATTTTTTTTTACTAAACTTATGTTTGCATTTGGAACGCTTATTGAGTATCTCGTTACGATCCTGACCCAAATAACAAGGCAGTAAATATGCGTTTGGTTAGCCATAGCCTAATATATCAATTTAGTGAGAGTCATGTTGATATTTATGGACCTGTAATACCGTCTACTTTGGCACACACATTATTTAGTGCTAGATAACATAGTAATACTATATCGTTGGTTTTGTTTTAAAGAGCAGCATCTAAACTTTCTATAGCTCCCGCGGGATTTGAAGACTTTAAAAACTGCACGAATATTTTTCGCAATAACGTGAGCTGTGTTTTTTTATTGTGAATATTAAAAACTCCACTAGAATGTGAGTTTTATTTTTCGCCGGCGGTTTTCACAATATAGTTTGAGTGGATTGTTCGGGTTTGATGCAAGTTGTAGTTTTGAAACGAAGTTCTATGATGCGTTTTGTGGTATGGGGAGCAGGTAGTAATCGTCATTTAACAAAAGAAGCCTATTATGATGCTATTCCGCGATCTTCTGTCACTCTCTCTCTCTTTCTGTCACCAGGATTTAGGAGAACTTCCGCGCGGTAATTAGCACGATTCTGCTATTTTGGCACGCAGTATTTGTAGGTTGGTATTAATAACAAAGTATTGTACTGTAAGTTATCCGAAAAAATACGTTGATTTTCCCACACGTCCTATACAAATATTTGAGTTCTCATTTACACAGTCGATAATGCGGCGAGTTGGGATATAAAATATATACATTTACACGATATGTAATGTGGGTATAATATGCGGATATTCGGATACTGCAGATAAGTTGGCCTTAATTATAGTGTGTAGGTATTTAATATTGTTTAATAAAATTTGATCCTCGAAATGGAGCAGCTAGTATTTGCAGCTATCGATATTGTATCGCGACTGTATCGTATGGAATGAATAACAAGTATTTTCTGCAGTAAGCTTGCAGGGAAATGGATAAGTAACATTCTAATCTTTAAATTGGGCGCACAACTCCGCTGGTAGTGTGAATCGCAAGCGATCACAGTGTTAAGCAATAACGGACGCGATCGATACTGGGATAGGTGATCTTTAGTGGAACATTTAATGCGCGCTTCCATGCTGCGAGGGGCACGTTAAGCCATCGGTCCCGGTTGTTATCGATAGATCACAGTCGTTAAACTTGGTCAGAAGCACTTTGGGGGGTTTGACTACAT
>DWQK01002870.1:0-12395 GCA_018231225.1 Noctuana stator | reverse complement strand
TGAAATTTGCCACTAGCGGTCACCCATCCGAGTACCGGCCGCGCCCGACGTTGCTTAACAATGTGATCGTTTGCGATTCACACTACCAGCGGGGCTATGCGCGCTTCAGCGGGGCTATGCGCGCTTCGCAGCAAGGCGTATAATGCGCACAATTTATAATTGATTTTTTAATCCAAACTAACTTGTCAATCATTCTTAAAAATAAGGAAATTAGAAAATATCACTATTTTTCATGTTTTCACTACGAGCATATCTTTCTATTCATGTCGTATAGATTTGCTAAGTCTTACGTCTATCTTATGCGAACGTTTAATGGGGAATATAATTTTCTAAAAACGAAAAATACCACAAGCGATATTACACGGACAACTGTGAAACCTTACTGGGACTAAGAATCCGGGCGCGCCTAAATAGGAATACTAATGAACGTCCGAGCTCCACGCATTTGTAACTGTCGCCCTCGCTTTGGTAAAGGCGAGAACAGTCGAACACGTCCTTACATAAGCCTCCGATTATGGACTCGGAAAGTTCGTGAGGCAATTGTTCGTGATAATAATGAATTACGTGTAGGTAATGTTGTAAACGCCGTGATGTATGATGGGTAGTGGTGTAAGAATAATGAAAGACTTTTAGCTTGTTTATCGTTTATGAATAGCAAACGAGCATGTAGGCCATCTGGGGCCTTATTCGCTATGACACACGAGACTCCTTATCAATAACGTGTGATTTCATAACGCGCTTAACACATAAACATAGGTTCGAAACGCGGCGCGCCCCCAAAAGTCTATAATATACAATACGTGTGATGCGCCAATCGTGGAATAGACACCAGTAGTCACCAATAGTAGCTAGTCAGCCAACGTCAAACCTCAGATAGGACAGTAGTCCTATCAGGTCAGTAGTAGAGGCGGGCACGAGTATTGAGATGATCTCTTTAAATATAATGTGTCCGTCAGGAAACGTCCCCAACCGAACTCATTACTTGCCACACAACACGCTTAAGGGCAGTGGTGGTACATCCCCGGGCAAACTTTATAAGCTCTACAATTCTACTGTACCTAAATGTTATCATTCTGCTCCTTTTCCATGCGTACTTACGTATGCCAAATCTAAGACTCCTCCGTGCAACGTAAGATGCTTAAAAATTTATCGAAAGTTTTCTCTTCATGTTAGCAATTAACTAAATTAAACTTTTTTTAAAAAGCAACAATTTTTCTGAATCTGCAATGATTGATAATGCTTTCGATTCTAAAAGGGACTGTTTCAATTTTTATCTGCACCATCTGTCCGTGTTTGGTTATATTATTCAAACGCTGCATAAAAACCACCGACTATTAGCGACAGGATAATTTGCATCTCCGCGCCACCTATTTATTTTCTTAAACTGACGTCGAACCGGAACCGACCATTCTGTTTTCAAATTCCGAATTTCGAATGCCAAATGCAAATCCCTAACCACGGCGCGTCTTACGCTGATTGACAGGCCGCTTTGCTTCTAATCTCAACTGTCACTACTAGGCCTCTCCGACCGGTGTTACTTGATCCTCCGCCCTCCCCTTCCCTCAGCGAATAGACCTTTGAGTAAGGGTTCACAGTGGAGAACGCAGAGGTCAATGCAGGTGGTCGGTAAGCTCATTAAAGACACAGCTGTTGCTGATGTCATCTGGGGCTACTTCCTGGGTCTGTTTTTGTTGTGTCTGTATACCTAAAGTTCGGGTAATACTACAAGTTTTTTCAATCATATTTTATTCCTTATTTGATTCATATTTAAAACATTTATGGTGTCTGTGTCCCAAAGTAGTCGTAACGGTTATTTACAATGGTAGTCTAAATATTCTTTTTGTTTAAACAGCCAATCGGGCTTCAAACAACCTTTTAAAACGTACCTAATAGTAGATACATAACTATGGCATTATTAACGTGGTAACTTCCAAAAAATTTTATCAAGGAGCTGCAAGGCTAGGTACATGACAATCAAAGCTTTCTTACGAGATAATTGGCTTACCAAATAAATTAACATAGGTATTACAAATGAAAAGAAACTACTTGTTTACTCCAAACTTGCACTGAATCCAAGCATGACGCTTCGCATTCGTACAATTAATCTCAATGTAAACAATGATGTAGAGAAGTTTCGGATTGTTCCTGCGAAGGAAATTTTATATTTGCCGTGTAAAATTATGAACACAAGTGGCGTGCTATTTTCCATGTGACAACTCCTGAAGTGTAAGACCCGCATTACAATTGTTAAAGTTTCTCATCACCAGCAAATGCTAGAGTTTGTTGAAGTTTGTTGTGTTGCTGCCTCTGTGTATGCAGTTCCTGGAAATAGTTGAGCATTAAATATTGTATGTATTTTTTGAAAATAAATGGGTGGTGGAGGCTCCAAGCGATCAACGTTTCCGTTTAGTGTAAATATAGGTATCGTGGACGAATGCTTGTGTAGTAATCGCAATATTAAGTAATTAACGTAAAATATTGTTACTTTATGTTATGTTATACATCGAAAAAAACCAACAAAACAATTTATTCGGCGTTACATAATGTTTTCTGGAAAGCCAACGGCGGTTTGTCAGAGACACTGACATATCGCTATATGTCCAAGCGATTTTAGACCCGCTTTTTCGGAAAATTTACCCGGGAATTTTCGAGTTTTTATTCGGAAACTGTCGCAGATAACAGCCCCGGCCCACTGACGTTGTGTGTCCCAAGGCCCCGGGCGACATGGGGAACCCGAGACTTAAATAAATTTTATTGGCGAATTGCTCTTACATATTATTACAAGTACATAAGCAAGTTATGTGAATGTTGATAGTAACTAAGTACCTAGTCGAAGTTTGCCTTCAATCTTTTTTTATGTCCCAACTCTGGGCACGGGCCTCTCCCCACAACCGCGCCTGTAGCGTTGTACCACGCTCTCACCTCATACTTTCGACTGGGTGAACGGATTTTAATGATTCTTTTTTTACTTGAAAGCTGGTACTTGCCGTGTTCCTTTTCAGTTTGATCTGACATTGGCATCCGTAGGCAAACCATATAAGTCGTTAATTTGCTAATATGCATTACCTACGCCAATTTTGAAGTCGGTATTTTTCGTAACGCAAATACATTCAGTATATAGACCATACAGGTTATCACTACGTTTAGTGTATAAGTTATATGTAGTTGTACAATTTGTACTATTATTTGTAACAAATGACTATTCGTTTACCGAGATTGTATCGGGGCCACGTTGTAATTAGATTTTACTATTCACCTGTGTTTTTGTTTTCATTAGCCCGCACGATAACAAATTTGTGGTCTGAATTATTCACTGCTATCTTTGTAATTAATGAATAATAAATGTTGAAGCTCACCATCCAATAGTTTGAGTAGATGTGTAGTTTCAGTTTAATGTATTGCTCATTTGAGCAACTCAAAATTGATAATTATTCACTTTTGTTTCATTGTAATGTATTTCTGAAAGGTAATTACAATATGTGAACAGTTTAATAAAATCTATTTCGATATAATGTAATCTATCACCAATGTGGAACATACTCACGTCGTAACTCATCTCAAATCATTGAAATCGATCATAACAACGCATCTCAGCATTTTGGCGTCAATTATACTCGTATAGTATAATTTACTACTTTTACTGGTAGCGATAATCTTACGTTGATTCCTGGCTCGAGAGCTCTTGGAAACTGCTTGTTCTGTCATTATTTAAGATAGGATTAAGAAGTTTCCTCAAACGCCGCGCATCTGTGGCTGTTTGTCAAGCTTAAACATCATCAATGCGTAGTTTAGAATTATTTTTAGAAATACTTTGACTCTTTGTAGATCACTCCTAATTGCAAATAACGAAATAACTATTTACGAGTATGTTTAAATCACACATCATCTTTAACTTGAAGTTCTTCAAAGCCGACCGCAACGCATTGGTGAATTCTACGAGTAGGTATGTTGTTAGTTTAATTTCTATTTAATTAAGTTTCTATTGGTAGTGTATGTTACTGGAAATTAGGTAGACAATTTGAGCAGTAATAAAGAATAACTCACTTGAAAGGGTTGATGATCCATCGACCTGCAATTGGCCTAGAGGACAATGGCCCGGCATTCGCAGACTTACTATAATTGTATCATGTTTTTTTTTATAGAATAAGACTAGCAAAAAGACAAGCGAACCACCTGGTAAGTGGTCACCGCCGCCTATGAACATCGGCCACACCAGGAGAATTGCCAATGTGTTGCTGGCTTGCAGGCCCTGCAGGAAGGTCATGCCATTACCTACGAATGAACGTCTAAACCAAACCGTGAAGCACTGCCTGAAGTATGGATTTAGTGGTAGTTAATGGTGACTTAGCACTCAAACATTCTATTACACAATACGATGTCGGTATTCTAGTCTGCCGGCGTATATAATCCCGGCTCCGGGAATCGAGCCTAGCTGTTTAACACCTTGCTATATATGTATATGAACCGCTTCAATTTGCTACCCATACTCCACAGTAAACTGCTCTATATTTTGTTCACATGACTATCGCATCGCGGTCGGCTCGCGACCAGTACACTCTGAACCAACCTCTGGTTTGTGGTACAATTTAGAAACGCGAGCGACCTAGTGCGTTATAAAAATGTTAATATTTTTCTTAGATACTATCAGAAATATTTCATCATATTTAAATATTTGTTGCACTATTTGTTCAGTCCAAAATTATAAGTACCTTTAGTTTCTGTCACCGGAGGAACAAGACACAACGGAATTAGATGAAACCGACCGTTGTCGAAACGGTTGAAATGATACTTCAAGTGTACGAAAATGTCGAGTTTGGGATGTGCAATTCAAATATCGCTCTCAATTATTAGATTTTAACTCTAACATTGAAAGAAAATGTCACCGTAGCTTTTCGAATCGCATTACTGAAATTCTAAATACTAATATAAAGAATCTGTGTGACGCTTATTGACGCACTGTGTCTTGAAATTCAAATCAAATTAAAGGGACATAATTCCATCTGCGTTGCACACTCTCTCAAACCTCGTATTATTTGAAAACTGATCAAACTTTCCACAAAATGCAAATGGCGGTGCAAACATTATAATAAAATTATTTAATTCCCGCTAAATCTTACACCTTAAAGCGGCGAACAAAAGCTTGCCGCAGTAAAGTACACAACTTAGCCTCCCGCGTGCCGTAAATTTACGATGCAAGCGCTACGGGAATTTCGTTACAGCGTTACAACCCCAACGGTTGTGGATTTCGTGCGATTTTTGCGCCTTACCCACTCATTGATCGTATTTCTTGCCGTATAATGAGCCTGTACACGTAAGTACGTATTTAGTTAACTAAATAAATAAAAAATGTATGCGTGGGAAAAATTTTACTTTTATGAAATATTAAACGAATCTAAAACCGTAATTTATAAGTATTTTTCGATTAATAACTATTTTTAATATGACAAATATTAATATCGTGGCATATTAAAAATGTGGCAAGCTCACTTGAAATGCCTAATTGCAGTCTCTAATTAATAAATAACAACTGTTAGTGATAATAACATGAGAAGATATTATATAATAATCACTGTAAATCTACCTTCAGCACTTTCTAGAAGATTTCTCTAGTGTCTTCTAGAAAATTGAAATAAAAAAGGTGATAATAACTGTTAACAGACACAGTAGCGTGCTATGGATGTCATTACGAGTCTCCAGCGGCAAGTTTTGCGTGATTTTGAAGCCGTGTTAAATAATTGTGTTGTTCATGTAAGTTAATGGCATTGTTTAAACGTATGTGTATTTTTATGCTTAGTAATTAAAAGGTTAATCAGTAGGTATTTATTTTATCTTATAAGGATGAGCAAGAACTTTGTTTACTAAAGAAATACAAAGTAGGGTATAAAATACGGTAATAATTGTCCTTAAAAACTATAACAAACTAGCTGGTGCCTGCGACTTCGTTTGCGCAGGATTAGTATTTCGAGCAATTCATACAATATCTTTATAAATTATAGCCTATGTGTTATTCTGATGTAGGAATAAACTATATCATTGTAAAGTTTTATTAAAATCCATTCAGTATAGTTTTTACGTGAAAGAGTCCATGCATCTTTCGCATTTATAATATTATATAGTAGGATTTTTAATCTTACCAAACAATAGCCACACGCAACTATATTTTTCACAACTTGTATTAATTATGTTTAGCCCATGAAGCCATGTAGAAATAGACAAGGGAATAGTTACACGTATTTCTGGTTCCCTGGCATATTATAATTCCATGTTGGTTGGTTCGAGGCCGATTGCGCCCGTGACCCGAGACCCATCGACCCGATGGCAAAGAAATCTGGCCCACTTACCGTGTTTGTTATCTGAATTAGCTGAAACGCCAAGACTGGATAGAATGGATTACTTGCGTGCGTATTCAAAGGATTCGTGTTGAGATTGTTTAATACAAAAGAAATGTAGCTTGTATTGTTTAGTTTCATGGATTACTTGAGAAAAATTGTATACAAAATTTACTCTTTCAAGGTTCACCCAAAGTCACGAAATGATGATTGAAAATATCAGCATTGCTATACTATGTCTCGCACTTTTTAATGACATACAATGTGTGGTTAACTTATTATACGAATGTTTCAGTGACATCTATTATCGAGTTGACAAACTAACGCATAAATGCCACATAGGTACGTAACGGCCCTAGTAAACATTTTTATAGTTTTCGAAAAACGCGATTCAATATCGAATCTGTCCTTACATGGACGAGCAGCGCCCTTAGCAAATACGGTGTGAAACAAAAGGGGATCGCATTCATTGCTCGTTTTCTTATTCAAATGTGACTTTTCAGAGTTCGGTGTTGGCAATGTATGCATTATAGTAAACTCGATTAAGATTTTTGTAAACTGTCAACACTCGTAGTAAGCCCCCATACTTACCAATAAGGCTAACTCTAATCTCGGTGCAGTGGTGAAAAATATCGTGTTCTTTCCACGTAGCTACGTTTTTATCGCTCTATAGCCAGCGTTGACCGACGGCACAGCATGGCAAAAATTTTGCAAGCAAAGGAAAATTATTTTGAATCCTATTTTAATTACCTCTATCGCACTCGTAATTAATTGATATTGTCTCAATGGAGTATGTATTTTTGTATAACGTAGGCTTCTGATAAAAAAGGATTTTCCATAATTCTGCGATAAAAACGGGAGCAAAGTTTGTATGACAACATGACTTCTTAGTCCAATTAATTATGAAATCCACGCGGACGAAGTCGCGGGCATAAGCTAGTTTGAATATAAAACTCAACATTGACTTAACTATCATCAGTAAACAATCGGGAACGAAACCTACTAAGTCACAAACCTTTGCCGAAACTGTGACTTTTGCCCCGGAATTGACGCACGCGGGTGCCAGGCGGCGTATTGATCGCTCGGGGATATTTCGGGCTTGGTCGGCGCAGTTCGGCTGACTTCGGGCTGCTCGCCTGCAACCACAGGCGACACGGTCAGTTGGCGCGACTTTACTGGAAGAAGTCGATCTGAGTTTAATTGGGACAAGGTTAACGGACTGTCTGACTGGGCGTGAAAAGATGTTAAGCGAAAACTTCGCGCATCATAATTTATGATGTAAAGTTTAATCTTTGGATAGTAACTTTTCCGGCGGTAGACTAATGCTATTGGGCGGTATTTTTACCGTCATCGTGTTTACTTTTGAGTGTCGAATATGAAAACTATTGATATTTGGCATGTTCGTTGAAACGCACCGTCGCATACGTCCGCAATGTGGGTCAGAGCTCACCCCATGGGCTTGTTTTAATTGAAAAAGTTACGAGTAAATCGCCTATTTTACCGATTCCTCCTTTTTTACGAACCGCGCGGTTCCGAATGGGGTCATTGTAGTTTTTTCTGGAGTTTGCATGACTGTTTCTTTTTTATGACTTTACTTTTTAAGCAAACAAGCGTGTACATCAATTTATAGGTGACGTCACACACACATTTTATCGTTGTAAACTTTAAGTACCTATTTAGACATATAAACAACTTTTATAACCGAACAGAAAATAAAATAAAAACAGGGCCGGTACTGTAATTGAACTCAAATAAAGAGACGAATGCACTATACAGTTTTTTATTGTCCTGTTTACAATATTCGGTCAATCTATCAACGAGATGTCCAGATTGTCCAGTGTAGAGATGTCCACACCAGGTTAATTTATTAGTTGTTTACCACACATGCTAGCTCCCATACATTTTGACAAACCTGCAAGCTAATGTAACAACTAAATCAAAGGTGTAGCGTTCAAAATAGACTGTTGCGGATGTGATTTGCCGAAAAATATTGCCGGAAAAATGTTATATGTGAACTAGCACTATTTGGGCAAAAACATTGACTTTCGTGCGGTATTTCAAATAGATCCGACAGGCATAAAAATCGAATGTGTCAGGATTCCCCGTGATTTTATTATACTCTATTATAGTCAGGTTTGTCTTTTATATGTAGGTATAGCGACGTGAGATGTGATAATTATCATTAATTAAATCAATAAGAGTAACAAAGTTAATCTCTACTTTTTCACTAAGTTGTCTATGCTAATAATATACCTAAAGCTGAAAAGTTTGTTTGTATCATTGTTTGTTTAACCGCGCTAATTTCTGGAACTACTGAACCGATTTGAAAAATTCATTTAGTGTAAGATAGTCTGTTTATCTAGGAAAGCTATAGGCTATCGTTACATTGCAATTCTTAACGCGGGTGGAGCCGGGGGGCACAGTTAATATTAATATATACAGTTATAATAACTGTATAGCTACAATAGATCAAATTAGTCGCAGTGGTTATTAGTGTATTTCTGTCTATCCAAATAATAATAATAAAACACTGAAAAGTATCAATGCAACTAGAAAGAATTCCTCGCTCGAAAAACGTGTTCTGGACAAGACAGAATTACATTCCCATAGCCGATAAAAGCAACGATAATATCTTATCTAATGTCTTCATAATGAAAACTCTCATACATGTATGCGTCTTTGTATGAAGGATAAACAAATTGTAAACTGCTGGATTTTATATCATCGTAAAACAATCATAGGGTCATATCACCCTTGTTAACGTGACCGACCGTTAATCTATGGTTAAGTTGTAAAGATAACTGTTATGGTTATTTTTTATAGGATCGCGTTACGAGCTTTTGGGCGTGTTCTAGATAACGTTAATGTGGCGACACCCTTATCTTCAGTTCTGTGTGAAGTTTTGGAACCGAAGTAAGGCATAATTAAATTTTCTCGATCTGAGAAGTACGCGCACACAAACTTCAGGACACGCACACAATACATAAGTGGCAAAAGAGCATGAGGTTTGGCATATTAAAGTTCATATGGAGGAGAGTTAATTGATAAAATGTATGTAAAACAAGTGTTACGAGTAGGTAGGTACAATTAAATAAAACTGTAACGGTTGCACCACATTCCCTGATAGATGGCGCTACAGGTCACTGAATTAATTAAAATTTACCTTATTTCGACTTACACGGCGATTTCTAGTATGTAATACGTGCTTACTGCAAGTAAAAACAAAAAAGTATGTACAAACACGGATACACATATAACTGAGTTCGTGTATCACATTATTCAAATAGTGTTTGTTTAGACGATGTACCACCCGAAAGCGGTTGAAACAGTTGATTTTTCACCCGGGATTACGAGCTCCGGAACCGAGCCGGGCCAAAGTGGATCCCTTATGGAATAATAATCGGTTCTTAACATACAATTAATTTTTTTCTCACCAAATCTGATAATGGACGCTCTCTAAAGGTTCGTTTAGATGGATGGAGTTAAATGGGCGACTTTTTATGTTTTTTGTTTCGATATAAACTTCATATATGTGTCGATCACCAACTGGACGTTTCATCATCAATCGTATGATAACATCTGTAATATTCTTACTTTTTGATGTTTGCAAACACCAAATCCACAAAATCGATATTTAGCAATGACTTTACAGTACGTTTTAGTTTTTAAACAATCATTTAATGAGTTTTGTATAACTTTTATGAAAAACGTTGATTACCCAAATTTAAACTATTTTTAAAGGATTTGTATTCCAGATTTACAATATTTTATTAAACTAAATTATTCCTCATGATAAAACGTCCAAAGTACCAGTATCGTATTAAACGACGCGACATCTAAATGGTTTATTTTTAGTCGATGCTCGTCAGTCGAACCGAACTAAGCAGCACTGTAACCGACCCCCAATAATTTTTTATTATGATCCTTTTATTAGAGTTCGGAAAGTACCCGAACGGGACTCGTTAAAAGTCTTAGAGGCCTCGCGACTCATGGAATTCAGTGCCCCATTTTTATTTGTTCCATTCATTATTTAATATTTAAATTTCTCTTTTCTTTTCACAAAACCATAACGCGGCTGAGAGGCGGCGGCGTCCGCGAAAGAATTTTCCCAATAATCGGCGCTTTATGAAGCAAGCGAGTCGATTCAAGAAAATAATTTGATCATTACAAACTTGTGCTTTCGTTACCAACATTTTACCACCTTATGGTGAATTAAACAATGTCCGACTATAGCATACACCATTAATTAAATACGAGTGTTATTGCTAAATCATTGCCGCTTTCCATGCTGTATCGTTTGTCAGTGCCGGCCATAATGTATAAAAGCTCATAATGTATAAACACTCATAGCTCCGGCCGGCCATAATGTATAAACACTCATAGTCCCACACTAAGATTTTCTGAGTCGTGGGTACTAAAAAGCTAAGTTACGCCGATAGTCTTCAGTAAAATGACCGTCCAGGGGTCGGCCGCCCCTGTAATCCCCCACTAAAGGGACGACCGAGGCCGCGATGGCAACATTCGCATTTTACACACGTGGACTTCAGTTATGTCTGCTAGATGTAGTAAGAAGCCCTTTCTAAGCTTGTTTGGAAGAAAAAAAAGGCAGCGGTAATTAAACTCTCGCGAGTACATGATACAGATCAGTCATTGTAATGTCATAATGGCGTCATTATGAAGTCATATAATGGTTGTAAAAAAGCCGAATAGGGGTGTAAGAGTGAAATTTAACGGAACTAATCTATAGCAGAATAAGTCGAGAAACACCACCAGTTAATTTCCCACAAAGGTAAAGAACAAAAGTAAGTAAAGGTCGTAGAGTAAAATAACGAACAGTTCACTCGACACTGTAATAAATAGAGTCTGTATCTACAGTATAAATTGTGTTCTGTCGCTTTGCTTCCAATAGACGACTTGTTCAATACAGACAGAGCTATCTCTACTAACTTTGTCAAACGATTATTCAACCATTTTAATCTTTATAATATTATTAACACGAGAACGTCGAAAGTTGATATCGAGCCTTCGATTGCCTGTCAAACATTGAGAACTTTACAAATCACACTAATACTAACAGCTAATTAGTAAAAGGTAATTGTACATAGGTAGGTATGTGTAGTAGGTATACTACTATAGGTAGTTTGGATTGTTACAGATAATATATGGCCTAATGGATTTAAATCTCTATGCTTATGTTAGTAAAACACATTTTTTGATATTTTAACATAGTAGGTATTACTACGCTCACGAAATTTAAGCCAGGATTTTTCGGCGCAGTTAGGTACGTGCATGATGTTCAAGAATCGACTTACGCTAGTAGCTACAATATACCTAACTTATCAAGTTCCCAAATGTTATGTTGCTTTTAAAAGTGTTATAATATATATTATTAATAATTTAATGCCCTAAATAGTATAAAGTGAGCTACACAACAATTTGTGTCAGCGAATATCTCGGCTAAACTACAAAAATATGCTGTACATACCTCTTGCAGCGCAATTCCCCAAATGAATTTAAACTTTACCTCGGATTCAAGCTGTTGCCAAAAATTAGCTTAAAAAGCAAGTGGAGCGAAGTTCCTAAGCTTTTCGCACGAAAACGATAGCGAGCTTTTAAGCTAAAATTATTAAGCGCAAGTTGCACTAGTGTCGGTTCGGCTTTAAGTAAGTTTTAACTTTGATCGGGGTTTAGTTGAAATAGTTTTTTTGGTATAGTTAAGTACGAGTGTAGGTATAGGGAATATTAATACGTGGTAAATTTGAAATTTTCTGATCTAACTTTTCTTTACTTATCTATTTAAAGTTTACCAACACAGCGAACACAATAATTCCTTAGTATCTACCCGAAATATAATTAAAATTAAATGAGAGTACGTAGCCCCAACTACGTTTAAAGTTAGTAAAAGTAAGCTTTATCATTTCGTCTGTTTAACCTTTACTTTTTTAAGGGTTTTTTTTAATCCGCCATTCCGAATGCTCTGCAAACAAACCATAAAATTTCTCAGTGATCACGTATTTCTTGAGATAAATGTAAGTATAATCTAATCGCGGAGGTTTTTGTAAGCTG
>DWQK01002869.1:0-12395 GCA_018231225.1 Noctuana stator | reverse complement strand
TACCGGCCGCGCCCGACGTTGCTTAACAATGTGATCGCTTGCGATTCACACTACCAGCGGGGCTATGCGCGCTTCTATCACTGAAGCACATACAAATCTACCTACTTTATGAGTTATAATAGAACTATATACTCGTACCCACTAATAGCTATGTCCCGTTCTAGATGTTCAAGAAAATACGTTCAAGAAAAGGGTAATTAAATTTTAAATTCACACTTTTTGGACCGAAACACAACTATTTCTTAGTTACAGAAATGGTTACAATATATATTACATTCTTTGTGACAATCGTGACATACTAATAATTATATCATTAGGTGGTGCCTATATATTGCCCTAATCCAAAAACGATACCATAATAATTAAAGAGATTCCCGTTCGTGCCAACTTCATATCCTACACCTACTGTATTCTTACATCTTTTGAACTCTATTTTAACAGTAAGTTCTTATATTAATTTATTTACTTCGATATTCCTCGGGGCGTATACAGTACCGCTATTTTGCACACGTTGAATAACGAAACGCGTTATTACGTTTTCTTTCTCAATAGCATCATTTATTTCCCCAACAATGGCCGACATGACATTTGAGATAATTTATGTCTCAGTACATTAATTTCAACTTAAGTGAATATAATATGAGGCGTATTAAAGCGCACTTTCTTCGCGTGAAATTTTTATTTGGTTTAAATTACACGCTGTAAGCAATGTTATGAATTCAATAATAATTGTAGTTTGTAAAAGAGACACAATAATGATAAAGGCTTTTGTTCCGAAAATAATCACAAGACGGTAACAAATATTTTCCTTTTAAAATGTATTTCTTTAGTATAGATGTGTGTTTTGCCTCTACCGATTTCCATTACGATCAATAATCTAGTACTTTAGTCAGATTAAATGTTTTGCTAACAGTGTGATATCTTCCACCCATCTCATCTGCTAGCGGCTATGACTAATTTTGCCATTCCTTAAGTACCATGTTCCATTTTTTTTGGTAAATCCGCGCCATATGGTCCTTCTTCACTTTTGCTTACAATGAGCACCTATATCTTGCTACTATTGTAACTATAACTCTTTGCAGACCTCCTTTCAAACTGTAGAACGGAAACTCATCACCGCGCGCTCGGCTAAAATGTTGAAGTATGGTATAAAAATTTTCATATTTCTAAAAATCATTATTGGACAAAGTAATTGCGATTTTCCAGATAACATTCAAATAAACAGAATATAACTATATAACTATATAACTCTTTTCTAATATCATCTGTAATTTCACTTACCGGAAAATTTATCCAAATGCCATCTCTCTCGAGAACAGCATCGACAATACCCAGGACTTCTACTAGAGGCCAACATTTAAGATCTAAAATGACCATAACAAGAAGTGCCTTTAGATTACCATCACGCCTGTATTCAACAGATACGGGGGTTCGTTATAACCAAACACAATCTATCCTGATAAGATAGGAGTAAATCTTGCGTGTCATGGTGCCACCATTAGCGACGGATCGGGAAACAATGAATGCAACGGGAATTAGTATGGACAGACGCTGGCCTTCCGTGGTCATGGAATATTTATATGAGGATTATAGAGTTTATCGAAATTCCGGCAAGAAGATGGTAATTTGGATGAAGTTAAAATTCTATTACGTTGTTGCTTTTGGCGATTCTTGTTAAAAGTCCAAGGATGACGATGTCATTTCAAGTGGTTTTGTCTCTCTAATAATAAGAATATTAGGATTTTTGAGGTCAAATTTTATTGTATGAACCAGTAAGGATAATGCAGGGAATATAAATTGCCTATAAAAACCCTTTGTCACAAATATTATAATATGAAGGGCATTGCCCTTTTAAATCTATAGGCTTGATATACATTAGCTTTTGTTCGTGAAATACGTCTGCGATCTATGCACATAACAAAACAATGATTGCCTCTTTTTGGTTGCGGTTACGAAAACAGCATTTTGTCAATGTGTTGGTCAATGTTTTTACTCTTATAGTAGCTGAGAAAATACTTTAAAACTAAACTCTTGACGGAAAATGTTAGTTGTTGTCAGATTGTTAAATTATTCTCCTTATTCTCAGTTGTAACCGAACTAGTGTAACGACAGTTGCAGTTACTGCACGCGAGCAAGATTTACTGTCTTGTAAGAACAAGATTTAGACAGGATGAACATAGTAGGTACCTGATAAAAGGATTGACGAAGACGAATGAAATTATGTATGTCTATGTAATTAATTGTTTTCGTTATTTCTCTACTTCTTATCACTGGTATACCATAGATACTATCATAACCGATATAATTACATCATATATTTGCTTATTTATGTTATATCAGTAGGTACTTACTATATACTTGAATAATTTCAAAAAGTGATTTTTTTATTAATAGTAAGTAGGTACACTTTCGTCTTCAAAGATACAGTTTAATAAAAGTATATTTTTAATATAGTTAAATAAATTATTAATATTCATCCCCTAAGTCGATTAAATACAATTTGTATGTGCTGGATTATACTCGTATATTTTTCTACTAACGTCTACAAAATATTCAGATTTAATTTGCAAGAGTCACCATGTTTACCTAGAAATATTAAATAACCATAGTTTTTGCCATTTTTAACAAGATATTTAATCTTAAGTACCTAAATTAATTCAATCAGATAGAGTGAGCCACATTAAGTTGCTTTTATATCTTAATGAACATTTTAATACCTATATTTTAAAGACTTATAAATACAAACTCATAAAATGTGAGCATTTTTGATATTTACGTGAGATACTGCTACAGCAGCATCTACTTTCACTTATTAAAAGTGAGAATCTTAGGATAAATCGAGAGGCAAATATCTAAAAATGAGGGAAAAGTACGCCATTAAAATGAGCAAGTGAGGCTTAGGACAGATTTAAGCATATAAAGTCAGCATAATTTAAAAGGTAGTAACTTTGTCCGCTGTAATGTTTCTGCAAAGTGAGAATGGTAAAAAGTAATACAAATATTATTAATTGTAATTTTTTTTACTTTTCCTAGTATTTTTTTTTTGCCTTTTCTTTCTTTCTTGCTGTTTTCAAATATTAGAAGCTGTGAACGATTTTCAAAGAAAACGGTCGGATTATTTTGATGATTTAAAAACCTAAACGAGACATGTAAGCGACCAATACAATACAAAAGTAAACAAAATCATAGTATCGTGTGTTCTTCATACATTATACGCTGAAACCGTAAAGTGACTTTCAATAAAATATTACATCCTAAATTATCACGCCCTCTATAGCGTAAATAAATTTAAATCCCTATCCACAATATTTTTATTTATTTACTGAAGGATATTTTTATCCTTAGCTAACGTCTGTTAGACCAGGAGCGCCAATAATAATCGTGCTATAACTTGTTGCGATACTTAAAGTGTCTAGTTATTAAAACTCTCTTTTTCGTATTTCCTACTAGATTCTAGATTTGTAATTAATACACTGGATTTTACAGGAGTTCCGAGTTTTTTCGGCTGGCTTTTTTCTCCCGGCCTACCTTAGCCAAAAGGACGACTAAGGCCGATGTACCGTATTATTTAACGTTCATCCAGTCCAGTGTATACGAGTACAGATACCTTATGATAAATAAATAAAAATTGATTTTGATTTGATTCCACCAATCGCTTTGAGGAGAATCCACAATTTGCTCACACTTACTCCAAGTGGAAATAATAAGATTTTTTTGTAGAACAAACGTGTTGCCTTTTTGGAGGACCAAAGGCATCGCCAACTATGGGAAGAGCTCTACTAGGAGTATATTCTTTTCGTCTTTAAATAATATTGCCTAGCAAAAGTTATGGTTAATAAATAGTAGTAAAATTTATCAACTCACCTCCTGGTTACAATACCTCAGCGGGCGTCATGAGTAGAAATGCAATCGATGGTCGTCTCGCTATCTATGGTTTCGATGCATTTATAATGTAAATGCTAGTTTCAATAGCTTGCACAAATCTATTTCAAATGCCCTGTAAACTAATTTTCTATTCCGTAACTTTATGTTTTAATTACGCTAGCAATGAATAACATAAATGTTTGATTTTAAATTAAGTTATAGAGGTTATTATTGCCAAAAAACTGAATTCAATGGTTTTCCCGGCATTATGATATAACTAGTATATAATAATATATGATTTTTTAGGTTATTAACTTAATATGTTTTATATTATTACTAACAATGTAATTTTATACCTCATTTTACGCGGTATTTTTATTGGTGCTTTACTAATTTAAAACCTTCGTGTTTTGAAATTAAAATGGAAAGTTTATTTCATTCAAAATAAACTATTGAACCAGAGTGAGTCCATTGTGCTGTATCATTCATAAGTTCATCTGGAATGGTCCATATAAAATAGCCCTACATATTTACGACCATTTTTATCCTTTTGGTGTCAGAACGTTAGAATAATGCTTTAAGTTAGCGATTTTATTACTCTTGGAATACATAAATTCATAGCTTCACAATGATTTCTGAGATATACCTACTCGTAAAGTTCGCTTGCATTGTAACTGCGGGGCGAGAGAGTTTTGAAGACACTTCCAACGATTTACATGTTAACAAGCAACTTATTAGATTACGTATATCTTTTCAGTTAAATGTACACGCAATTTTCACCTTTGTGCAGTTGGTATTAATAAGACGCAAAATGGCACAAGTGTAGTTTCCGATAGCGATCCCTTAACGATTACCTACACGTTTTAGCAAATTGATTTATGGTTACGAGCACAAGATAATTCCGGATTTACAAAGGTGTAGAAGCTGATTATCAATATTTATTGCTTACCTCTTATTTAAAATAGCCGTTTTCTCCACCAGAATAACATTACATTACATATGTAAATCCGAATCAAATTGTAAATAAATACAAGTCAATTTACATCGATACATGGCTAAATAATTCTTGCAGGGGTATCTCTCATTCTATCTAGATTTCATCGATATTTAAACATATAATTTGCAAATATGAGACGAGTCATTAAATTAAACTGCTTACTGCATAAGTTATTTGATCGAAGAAAGGAGCAACATTCCTGATTGAAAGGATAAGCGTAAAGGTTTCATATATTGCATTTTCTAAGTGAAAGAAGATAGATTATGTTAAGACCAAATTTATTAAACTTTCAAAAAAAATTAATTTGTCGCAGTGAGTACGTACACACCTTTGAAAAAACGTGCTATTAGATACAAATAGATTTTTAATGTCCTAAATATTTAAATTTTTTTATAAGATTCATATTATAATTAGTATAATTACAGATAATAAAGTTGTTATATCAAATTTTGGCAATACCTTCAACCCTTTTTATGTCCTACTGCTGGGCACGGGTCTCTGCCCACAACCGGGGAAGTCCTGTAGCATAGTCCACCACGCTGCTCCAATGCGGAGACATATAAATAAAATACTATTCATTTTTTATCAGTAAGTATGTAGTTTCTATCTAAATATAATTTCCAAAAAAACACGATTTACAAAAAAAAAATACGGGATAAGTTCAGTCATCCAGGCACTAATTAATAATTTATCCCACAAACCCCCAGTCTACAAGCCGTTCCCTCCCATTACTCGTCTAGATTCATGGAGCCTCGTACGAATGCGACGTTCACATACGCTTGTAATAGGGTTTCCGTCTTCGTACCGAACAGCCCATTGAATTTACATAATTAAGGACACTAAACTATCCCACCCATTCGCACCGTTTAGAATCAAGACCCGTGATTATCCGGTTCCCCGTGGGATTTGCTCAAGAACATTGAAGAAAAAGTTTATTGCACGGGTATTGGCCGCTGTTGTTTCAACAGAGTGGATTGATTTTAAACTGATTAAAAGCTACGGCTAAGCTGAACACGTGGAATCAATTCCTTAGCTTCGACAAACGACAAAGCTTCGTATGGCAAAAAATTAATATCTTTAAAGACAAACAAATTAATATTTTGTTTATAATAGTAAATTGTAATGGTGTCACTGTGAATTTCGCTACGCCACCATGGATGGCGGAGTGGCCGTAAGTTGAAAGTACTTAGTGTAAAATATCTTTCACAAAAGTTTCTTTTACTCCCCAATGACGCAACCGATTTCGAAAGCGCAATTGAATGCACAATTGATTCCAATAACCTAAAATTATTCACAATCATTTCCCTCGAGATGACAATGAAGCGACCATAACAGCACGTTCAGTCGCGTCGCTCCAATTTCTCTTAAGAAACTTCTGTCATATTTTCACTAAATTGAATTTTAAACTATGTACTTAGTAAAATTACGAGTACCCTATAACGCAACACAGTGAACAAAGAAAGCATAGTTCCATTGTTTTAGAACTGAAAACTTAAAAATTCACTGCGTTTATGCGCACGCACTCTGTCTCCGGTAGTTTAGTTATGTGTTGTCGTGTCTGAGTTGTTAATGAATAATAACTTCATAGAATAAGCCTTTAAATGCATGTATAAAGAGGTTTGCTCGTTCATTTTTATCGTGTACGTGTAATACATGCATGTGTTAAAGTGGGTTTGGGATGGCCAATTTAAACAAATAACTTACAATAAATATGTATTTGCCATTTAGTTTAGCCTTTTCATTTTCCCGCTCTAATACAATATTTATTAATTAATTCACAAAGTACCAATTTCTATAGTTGGTGAAATTATACTTATGTTGCCAGTAGTATTATTATTAATATTACACTAGTGTTGCCCGTCGTATTGTGACAATATTTAAAAAGAGAATAGCATCAATATAATTATGACTTAATAATATTAATTAGCGTGTAACACAATGTAAGAGTTTAAAGAATTAATTAGCTTCTATACATTGCAATTCGCTTTACTAGAACGTCGAGACATGGAAATTGATTCTCTGTGAAATAGCTAGCAAGCCACCTAAATTATGATTATAAAGTAAACATTGTATATTAAAAGCACTTCCTTTATAACTCCTAATAAAATTATATGTGATAGGGATGTTGACTTTATTCGATAAATTATTTTATGACTATTATTTTATGTAATGGTTGTTAACATGGAATCATATACCATAACGTCCTTAGCATCCTGTAGATTGTAATGGATTGTAATTTATAAGTAAATATCGTGTCTAACGATGGGAGTCCTTTAAGTACTCATTTAACCGACTATTATTCTCGTGCATTAACTTAAGTGTTACTGAGGCGGCTCTCCACACCTATCAAGGACCGATTACAAAACAAGAATTTCGTATATCAGAGGTGCTCTGATGAACGAGCGTGGAAATGGTTGGTGGAACTCCTGAGTGGCTACCAGTAAACCCCTAGAGATTGAGCTCATGTGAATCATCTTGATGTGTCCAGTATGTTTCAATTATGATAAATATATTGAATTTTGAGACTACAAAATAATTAATAATTATTTACGAGTAAAATAAAATTATAATAATATAATTAAAAATAATAAGATACGTACGCTCTCAGGAGTAAGTTCTAAAAATAGAAAGCAATTTGAATGAATGAATGAATGAATATACTTATTTATTCATTCATTAATAAATAATGATTATCATAATTTTGTAATACTTATATGCAGAATAATTATCATTATTACAAAAATACGTGGGATTCGGAAACGGACTTTTGTCTCAAAAATGAGAATAGAATAGAATATTAATAATTGAATTTGTTCTTTGCTAGTTAGTTATCGAGAAAACCAGTATTTAAATAACAGGCAATGAGTTTTAAAAACAAAGGGAAAAGAAGCGAAAAATAAAATTATCCCTTCATTACCTTACCTTACCGCAAGAAAAACTTTAATTGTCTACAAGATTGCAAAGATAGGTTAATTAATTCTAAATGAGACGTTAACGTAGTCAAAGTCAAGAAACGTATAAACTTAATTGTAAAAAATAGGTCTTCAATATCAGATAAAGCTTATTTAATTACATAAGATTTATTTTGTCTATGGCAAATGGCGCTTTTAAAGTGGACACACGACAAGAACTACTTTTATCAGTGTTATTGATTTTATGCATCACTGCGAAATGATCTCGATAACCTTTTTTTAATTAATAAAATCACTTACTGAATATTCAAGAAAAATATTGATTGTAATTTAATTAAAATATCATTAGATTATATGCAAGTTGTTTCTTGTATTAATTTGTATGGTACTGTCAGTAGGAAGTACCGATAGTAATCGACCATAGATTAGTAGTTCAATCAGGATTATAGATCAATGAAACATTAGAGGAAACTCAAAAGTTCAATTGGACCCATTTTTGCAAACAAAAAAATAAAAAAAATTATAACCTACTTGTTAAATATTTAAAGATCACGAGATTTTTTTTGATTAAATTAGTTTTACCTCAAAAATACAGTTCGCAAAAAAATATTTCAGTGTATTGTTAGTGTTGATAGGTAGATTATTGTTATCATAATAATTTTAAGCCAGCTATTAAAGTGCATAACTTATGAATGGCCTGCAAAATTGCTGCATCGTTAAATTTACATACGTAACTAAAAATCGAAAACGAAGCTTACATCAAGTAAAAGTGAAAACGTAACGACTTAATTTAGTGTAAGTAGTTACGATAATGATGTGTGAGAAACACAAGTTGCCTTAAATTGTATGATGCGTGCCATTTCAGTCTCATGACCAAATCTTTTTTTTGTGTTAATAAATTGAGGAAAAAGTTAAGTATGGTAGTAATTGTGCCAACGATTTAAAAATGCTCCAGTAATTTATTAAATGCGGCTTTTTATGCACAGTACTTTTTCTTTTAAAGTTTTTCTTTTGCATAGCATGTAGTTCACGTGCCTATGATAATAATTAGTTCTACTAATATTATAAACGCGAAAGTTTGTAAGTATGGATGTTTGTTACTTTTTCACGTAAAAACTACTGAATGGATTTTAATGAAACTTTACAATAATATAGCTTATACATCGAAATAACACGTACGCTGCAATTTATAAAGATATTGTATGAATTGCTCCAAATACTAATCCTGGGGAGACGAAGTCGCGGGCACCACCTAGTATACCATATAGTGCAATAATTAAAATAATAACAACAATTAAAATTTATTTGTGACAATCCTTTGAAGCCTTTATTAATTACGCATAGGTATACGAGTACCTCGTTGTATAAATAAATAAATAAAAACTGGCGTGTCAGCGTGTCAACAAGAACAGTTTAAGAAAAAAATGATAACACCTATTTGTGCATTGGATCCGCAAAACAAACATCGTAAAAATTAACAGCCTGTCATTCGTTTCAATAGTAATATCAACGTTCGAAATTGAATGTTCCCGCGCGCAAGGAGCATTAAACGTTGGCCACGCCTCCGCCGCCTCTGTGACGTTGCGCCTCTGTACTCGATTACTAGTGTTGCCAGCTAGTTGTAAAAGTTAAGACTGCATTTTCATTGAGAAATAAGAAAGAGGTTTAGAATAAATATTTTGCCCTAAAGAAGCTACTTTAGTTCAAGTAACTTTTATAAACAATGTAATCACAAATATAAATACTAAATGAATTTGACAAATGCTATAGGTAGGCTTATGAGTTTTGAAAGATGATTCCTTCAACATCTGCATTTTATATTAAGACACTAATATTTCGACATAACCTACCCTTAAGTATAAAAAACATTTAAAGCATTCAATGCTTAACTTTTTCCTATATTTTAATATTAGAGAACAGTTAAAGTAGGTAATATTATGTAGGTAATAGGTAGTTTATATGCAAACGTTATACTAAGTAAGTACTTAAAAAATACCATATGAAAAAGATTAAACTGTTTAACCCTAACAATTATCAGTGACTATTATTATTTTAATGATTTTTCGATTCCTTACGTTTAAGAATAGCCCCCTTTGAATATATAGTTGGTCACACCAACGTCAGTCGCGTATTAATAGCGCGGTCACCGACCGACCTCCGAGCGGCCTTCACTTGTCGCCGCTGAGGGCTGGTGGATACCACAGAATAGAAATACACAGAGGCTTACTTTGATACAATAATTATAATTACTAGATACTGTATGTAGATATGGGGGTCATATCATTATTATAATATTATGAAATAATGAATATAAATGCATAATTATAGTTTTAATTTTATTTATTGTACGCTCATCTATGGCAAGAATTTGATATGGCTGTAATTTCTTTGACTATAACACCTGAATTCCACAATAAAATTTATTATGATTCTGATTCTGATTCTAAGTTTTTTATTTTATTAGATGTTAAGCTTAAATATTTACATTTAAATATTTACCTATATCAATACTAAAAATCAAATATATCAAATGGACTGATACTCTAATTGGATGATAGAACAATAATCATTTATCAATAAACCTAACATCACATTTCATTCTAAACATGCTGTATTTGATACCACGGACGTATAACAGACACACCTGGACAAACAAATTCGGCCGTAATAATACGCAAGCACTACGTTAGTTTGAAGGATAATACTGTAGCGGACTGTGACGGACATCTTGTAGCCCTTTCTTATTTCATTAATTATTTTATAAATAATTCCACCTCTGTACCTGTTAACCATCTTCGTAATAACCGTACAATACAGTGATATGAAATGATTAGTGAGAGTGTCGACATCGCGCCGATTCTTTTCTTTATTTTAATGTATTCTTTTAGTTTTCTTTCCTTTTATTCTTGACAGGTTCGCTTACCCTAGGACATCGCGGCTAAGACATGCAATTTGTGGTTTTCAATTGCAATAATAATCTTTATTTTATGAAAAAAATTGTTACTTTTTTCTTTTACATGCTACTTATATAATAATATTTATCGCATTTAGAAACTAAATGCGGCATTAATACTAGATCTATATTATAGATATAATATCTAAATTATAGATCAAAGATAAATAATAATTTGACAGACAAATCACAAACGAAAATAATGATTTGATTTGACAAGTAGGAGATACGAGTAGAGTAGGTACATAATTTGCTTATGTCAATCTCGAACAGATCAACTTAAGTAGATATAGCAAATGTTGACGTTAAACAGGTCTAATGTTAAACGAGTCAGCGGATGAGTAAGCTTGTGTGTTAAATTTTAATCTTTCTAAGCAGATTACAGGCGTATCACCATTTGACGGCGGCACAATGATAGAGGCTTTTAATTACCGATTTCACAAAGCTTTTTTTCGACTGTTTTTTTTGCCTTATACATTTGTATAGTATTTTTAAAAAAGCAATTCTCACCGCTTAGTAATACGGTAATACCGACTTCACGCCATGACAATAATTAGTGTTTTCCCGCCTTCGCGCTTTTTTTTTAATGACATTGACAGTGACGTTAGCTAATCAACACAGTAACACGAGACAGAGTATATATGCTATGGCGCATGGCATATAGACTACACTATGCATTATACTAAGTATACAGAAGTTTTTTTTATTAAGCATCTTCGGATGTTGCACGTAATTCGCTACTATTATTCAACCAATTTTATCAGTGAATCAAGCGTTCTAAACATAACAAATACTACTTGATTACAAAACTTGAGACAGATAAATAATATTTTATTTATTTATTTATTTAGGACATTACATAATATACAGCACAGATCGGTACAAATCCTTGGTCCCACACTAGGATACCCTGTGTTGTGGATGACCAAGAATTCTATGAATAATTATAAAATATTTTATATTACTTTAAGATTAAATTAGTCGGATTTCGTTTACCGCGAGTTCCGGGCGACCGCATTTAAGTTAATCCAAGTAACTTAAGTTTCAACGAGTGTCCGATGTCTGAGCAATTTCCTTCCAAGCAAGTACAAGTGACATAAAAGGCAAGGCGAGGTACCTTCTTCGTATCTTTACACGTCATTAGACACAATAATAGCCTTTCCATATATAGAAAAGTTTTTATGATTGTGATTCACGCTACAGAAGACAATGCTCCCGGTGTTAGCGCCGGCGCTCAAACCAACTAATGAGGAGTATATTACATACTAATGTACGCGTAACACGGTAGTCGAGTCTAGCTTTAGGTTACTAACTACTTTTCGTAAAACAAGAAAAACAACATTAATTGCTCTTTGTTTGTACACCACAAATAGCGACATAAAAACAAATAAACAACAATATAACAAAAAGAAATGTATAGGTATGTAAACGATAATCATCAATATTGGTTAACAAATGTTATGACGAAGATAACTAATTAATAAAAACGAAACAATATGCATACATTTTATTATTAAATGGTTCGCGAGTGTCTGTATACATTTTTATTATTACAGTCTCCGTCGCGATTTGACGACCGACGGGAGCTCATGAGGAAAGACCTCGTAATCATAATCACCAGTAGGCATATAACAAGTAGGTAGTCGTTCTATGCTCTATGCGTTATGTA
>DWQK01002868.1:0-12398 GCA_018231225.1 Noctuana stator | reverse complement strand
TTGGCTAAGGTAGGCCGGGAGAAAAAAGCCGGCAGAAAAAAACTCTCGGCACTCCTTTAAAATCAAATGTATAAATTAAAAGTTATTAACAAATTATACAGTATAGCTTAAGCCTGATAGTGAACACAGTATACAATACATACTAAATGCGTATGTATTACAGCTACAATGAACGTGAAGAACTTACGTCCGCAAACAAATCCGTATGCGATGTGATGCGACACGCACGTGATACTGAACTGTCATTCAGTGGAGACGAAGCTTTAAAAATTAGTTCTTTGAATACCTCTCATGAACGCTTTGATATTTAATTGCAGAAAGTATAAGGTTACACCATTAAAAGTTTGAGCACATCCTCTCGTTTCAAACTTACGAAACCAAGCGGGAACCTTATATCCTGACTTCTATGGAACTTGAACTCGAGTTGAGACTTCAGTCTTAGGCGTCTTGCAAAAGTTTTGCGTGGAACAGCTTCCCGGGTCCACTGGAGTCGTATCGTTTTCAAAGGATTAGAGTAAAAAAGTTTTCGTATTACTTTGTAGTTTACTAGGAAACATAATAAGCGCTGACGTGCTAATTGCATATTTCCTAAACTTATGTAATTACTAAGCAATACGAGTACAATACAATACAAACATTAAAACTCGTTTTTGTAATGTTTGTATTGTATTGTTTGTTCTCACAAACTCACTAAGATTGGCGCCTGAAACACGACCTAAAATATAAATATTTCTAGCTAAAACTGAAACAGGAAGTTGCTTGGTTAGCAGTGGGATTGTCCTCTACCTTCTGTTAAGCATAGCATCCATACTGATGAACTGTGTATGTTCTAACACCTATGCAATACTAATATATAAACTAGTCCGGAAAACCCAAAACATATGTTAATCATTTAATGATAAAATATGTATAGACTAGGCAGACTAGGCAACTATTTGTATTTCAACTTGTATATGATTATTTTACGTGAAAACCTTTATGAATTATATATGAATTAAAATTTATTATTCACTGACATTCACACTTTTACACTGGATAGAGTGAATGAGAGTGAATTTAATCAATGCGCAAAAGCCTCGCACTAATTCATTGAGTTGTAATTAATTCCACTGAAGGCTAATTAATGGATAATTACAATTATTATGTGACTTTAAACAATACGAAAAATTCAATATTGGTTTGAATGTTGTGCTATGAAAGTTTGCTAGGAAAAGTTTTCAGGATTTAATCAATACTGAGATCTACAATAGGTACAGATAAGTTTAACGAGCATTGCCCATAGGTCAGCTAGTGGCACGGATTGATGGCAACTATCGCAAGCAATCGCAAAAGTTATGCGACAATAATTCACTACGCCACACAAATTTGAAACACATTATTCAGAACGGAATAACAAAACAATAAAAAACAGAATTAAAAAGTAAAATATAGTTATTAAATTAGCGAATTGTGCTACTGATTTTCACTGGACAGATATAGAAATAGACACGTGGTATGTTTACAGGAACAAATATAAAGTTCCCTGTTAGTTCTCCTGAATAGCTATCGTGACTGAGCAGCTTACCCTTTCCGTGGAAGTAATCTGTAGATGGGTTCACTTGAGCACCGTACCTCACAAAGTACACACATTAAACTCGCATTTTGCTTGCATTCGAGCAAATGATGATGATCAGTGAATGTGTAATTCACAATGCTATTATTGTAGTCGTACTTTAACTGTGCTTACTGCTTACTCTACGATGAATTACTCTATGATCAATTGATAATGCTTTAATTGATTAACCGATTAACCGATTATGCTTCATTTAACATTAGCTGGTGCCCGCGACTTCGTCTGCGCAGGATTAGTATTTCGGGCAATTCACACATAATATCTTTATAAATTGTAGCCTATGTGTTATTCTGATGTATTAAGTATATTACTGTAAAGTTTTATTAAAATCCATTCAGTAGTTTTTACGTGAAAGAGTAACAAACATCCATCCATCAATACATCCAAACTTTCGCATTTTTAATATTAGTAGGATTTTGATTTATTTCAATGAGTTCATTATATAAAAACTATATTAATTTAAAGTATCACGTTAAAGATTTAATGAAAAAAAATACAGTTCAGTTGATTTAGGTAGGCGGTAAAAACGGAACGCAACTGTGGGGCGTAATTCAACTACTTTATTTAATCATGGATTCATGGATTAAAATGTCCACGTTTCAATATGGATAGACAGTTTCTAAACAAGTCTATCCGTAAGCGTTCCCCAGATAATATATCTTGCCTACATTCCATCTTCGCAATCCAGTCCAACACAAGTAGAGCTAAACGTGCATCAATGCAATACTTTCTCCTAATCGCTGATCGTGATTAAACAATTTTTATAATTTTAACTTCCTACTAACTTATCGGAACATCGTGAAGTTCATAGTTTTATTTCAGAGTTTGATTATTTGATCTTCGTTTTTTTGGGTACAAGATGTTACTAAATTCACTTTGTACTATTGTTTAATTAATTACATCTAAATATAATAAATAATATCAAAAATTTATTGGGCCTTTATGACCATCCGAGCCTTTATACAACGCTAAATGAGAATTAAAAAAAAATATATTGTGTAGCTTAAACTAAGGATTATAGTGGGCGGCAATAGTTGCTTTATAAATAGTTAATTTATGTATAGATAAATACTAAATGGTTATCTATTTAGCATTTATTTTAGAAGCGTTAACTAAATTTGAACTTTAAGTTTTCTGTTCGTAACATAATTGTCTGCATTAGCATTAGCTTACTAAGTGAAGGCTGCAGATTGCGGCAGGTGCAAATCCCTCTATAAATTTAGACGTAATGCCTTTTCGCAGTAATTACTGGATCTTTATCCTGGAAACACAATCAAGACTTGGGCATGTATACTGAGAGACAAAATCTGCAGGAAAATTGCTTTCCTCTGCAATAAACCATTCAGTGTTTTGAGTTTAATTCTCAAGATGCGGAAGTTGTGAATATGAAGTGTTTTCAATTTCATTGTATTGTATGCCCCTAAAACACATTATAAGGTAAGTGAAATATCGTAGCAAATCTTAGGTGTGAAATCTTAAAACAGTATAATATTGGATTTTAATGGCCTGGTGCCCTCACTCCACCCCTTCCCCCTCGCCAGGAAATGCTAATGTGACTAGTTTTTCTTACATTACTTTTTGATTTGAGTCAGACAATGTTAAAACGTTTGGGACGAGACAGCCATCGTGTTTTGGTAGGCAAAATTCATATAATATTGCCATTTGTGTCGCTTCTTTAAATTCTCTGCACGTATCGCTCAGTAGCTGTCACATATCGCAGCTCCCTGATTAGGGTTGCCAGATGCAAAAATCGAATTTTATTTATAACACTTATCCGTCCTTATCAATTCCTTGTAACACAGGGACCTACAGTGATGTATTATTATAAGGTAGTATGCTTGGTCGTTTTCTTCGAAACAATTTGCTTCAAAACGAAATATATTATTATTAGACACAAATAAAAAAAAACTAACAAGTCAATATACCTATGCAATAGTTTATCAAATTAAGGCGAACTTACAGCTAGCTAATCGGCAATTTTTTCCAGATAACCTTTGGGAGAATCAGATAGGAAAGAAGAAATTTAAACAGGAGAATAAGGGCAATGTAAAAATAAGAATAAGGCTTAAACATACTGAAGCACGTTAAGACGTAAGTTAGTTCGGTTAAGCTATCTGTAATTTATTTATTAAAAGTTGGATTAAACATTCCTGCCAACCCTAGACCGGAAACACTCTTCGCTAGGAATGAAAGCAATTTAGAAATTGAGGCACTCCAAGCAGGGAGATTTAATATGTCAAAGCGGAATACAATGTGACCTATGTACCCGTATAAGTACGATTATAAGTATGTTTTAAGAATCAGTATTCAGCAAGCGAGATATAAGACCATCTGATGCTTAATGGTCAGCCCAAGGGCACCTACATTCAACCTTAAAAAGGGGATATGTCCTATCCGTAGGCATACGTGAATGCGTTGCTACTCATGAGAACTAAGATGGCCGCCTCAAATATAGTGTGTCTGGCTGCAACTCATCTCAACCGAAACGCAATTACTTGTCACAAGTCTTGCTTAACAGTGGGTTATGAGAGCAGCGGTGGTACCTCCCCGTGCGAATTTTACAAGCATCGGGGATCGAACCCAAACCCACCGAAACGATAGGTCAAAATTCAGCCACTAGGCTACTCGTATCACCGCCTCACAATAATGATATGTCAATTAAAGCCCCGCGATATGTCCCGCGATGTATCCTTGCGACATATCGCCTAATAAAAACGGGGCCTAATATATCTTATAGCAACGATATTTTTGTTTTTCTTTTTATGTAGGTATTTACAATTGATTTGCAATGAATTAATACATAATTCTTAGTTTCAATACAACGTTTTAATGAATGACCGTGAATGACGCACGGCTTCAATGGACAAGTTTGAAAATGCTGCTTTGTGTTTTATCAAATTTCGCTGGCGCCTCCTAATCTAATTTCGCCAACAAAGCTAATTTTACTTGACAAGCCGTTTTGGTTTTTAATTAAGTGCAATACTGTATATTTTGGCATACATAATACAGAAATTGGTATAACATTGCACCGCCAATGTTTGTATTGCTATCTGTGTTGAAAGTTTGTATTTTATTGTACAGTTTCAGAGTTTTCTATTTGCATTATAAGAAGGTAACTGATTTCCAAAAGAATTGTCATAATTTATTTTTCATACATATAAGTATGTTAACAGCTCTGTCGAATCAATTTGATTTTCTGAAACGTAGCATTTTAGAAACTTAAAACCTGTGTTAGACATTATGATTACCAAGGAAAAACTTAACATCCGTTTTTACTAACATATTTTATTGATCACATCGAAGAAGATGATGCTTGTAAAAGTCGAAAGATACAAAACACACAGAATTACAAGAATATCTGTACCTAAAAAGAAGCATGTGTTCTTTGTAAGACGTAGACATTGATAAGAAAGGATTTTCCGAAATTCTATCCCTAAGAAGGTGAAAATCGGGGGAATAGAGGCGTGTCCAATCTACTATTTCAGATTTTTCGGACTTAATTCTAAAAGATAAGCTAGTTTTAATATAAAAAAAATGAGTATAGGCTTGTTGAAAACGCAAAACAGGCTCTTGTCTACTCGTACTAACTTTTTCATCTACTAAATTTATATTTATTCAGTACTAAAAGTAAACCGCCCTTAGGTGTCTTTTAATCTCTATTGGACACTTTTTAATGCTGTCATATTGTATTTGACCTTCAAAACTTACCTTGTTTACTTGTTTATGTTCAAAAGGTGATGTGACATCAGTTTCATAATTGGTCGTAAATTGGTTTGTTTATACCGAGATTGAGCTATTTGTGTCCATTTTACGAATACCAGGCCACTTAGAGTCAATTGAAAGTAAGCTAAAATTGTTTGCAGCGTCGTGGGGTCACTTTGAGTATCAAATAGTCCACGGAATTCGTATTAGTTATGTGCAACAAGGCGTAAATTACTCTATTGTGGGTGGCATTTTGGTCATTTAAGCGATCTTGACTATTTGAGCTCTTTACTGGTGATTACAATTGCGGTTAAATTACTTGAATCTTACATCATCATCTGATGGTATAACTTGTATATTTCTCTCGGGGACGTATTATCCCGCCATCATCACTGAAATTAGATAGTAGATTATTTTTCGGCTGAGGAGGTGTGGATACAGTAGATACTTGTAATCAATGCGAGTTTCTTAGTCCTAGTTAAAAAATAAAATAAATAAATAACAATATAGGTACCCATATATTTTCTAATTCGTATAATAGCTTTAATTATGACAACGTAGCCAGGTTTTAGACGCGTGGGTGTAACACTGACAGTTGGTGTCACCTGTATTCGGTCAACAAAAAGCTTGCGTGGGCTAGCCACAGAAGGTCGTAGAATATACCTACCTAATATATTAATTCAGTCTCGAGTACTTAAATGTTTTGTTCAGACATAGAAAAAAATTTTTGTCCTTAAGTTTTAGTTAAGTACATTTTTTATTTTTGCCAATAAAAATAAATATAATGCTTCAACCCTTTTTAATGTCCCACTTCTGGGCACAGGTCTCTTTCCAATCGGGGAGCGCTTGGAATGCTCCAGAAATTGTATTTGCAGAATTGTAAGATTTTCCAATACTACGAATGTAAAAGGCTATTGATTGTTTTAACATAAGAAGAAAGGTTACAGTCGATTGTACACAGTCCAGTTCGAAGGACCATGTAAAAGAAAGGGTATTTTCCTCTGATGCTTGGTTAGACAGCTCTCTTAGTGTTGCTCGTAGCGTGTGCTGGCAGTTTTATGTTTTCTATTTACTAAGAGAAAATATCACATAATTTATATCATTATTTATTTTTAAAATCTTATGAGCGTTAATTCAATTTTCAACCCTACTCCAATAATGTTAAGGTCGACATGCAACATCTTTTACATTATGCATAATGTTCTTTTATATTTACTTTTTACAGTAAACAAAGTGATATATCGTTCAATTTGTTATACCTACAGTGTAATCAAAGCCATTACGTATTCATCGAAATGCTCTGTCAGTTTGCGATCACCAATTATTATAAATAGGTACGCTTTTTTGACCCAAATACGGCACACAATAATAAGCTCGCTTCTTTTCTACAAGCTGCCAATTACTTTCAGATCTGATTTATTTTATTGTTTTTCTCATTCCTTTTCATACTAGTTCTGGACTTTTGTTGCGTATTATTTATTAGGAAGATCGTCGAAGTTATTAATACAGTATCTGTCAACGACTGACAAAGTACCGACGACTTAACGTGCCCTCCGAAGTACGCAGCAGAAAGCAAAAACTAGGTGAATGCTAGTGGCAATTTCAGGTCCGCTTTCGTGCTTCGAAGGCCACGTTAAGCCGTCCATCCCGGTGATTATCGACAGATAATAGTCGTTAAACCTGGTCGGCCCTTGGGGCGGTTTGACAACATGAGTTGGCTACTTATCCGTATCTCCACCGATCCGCAAGAGGCATATGAGATATTGAGCAAGAGGTATTGAGATTTATTGTAGAGCAATTCATGTTTATCGCTAGTACGTATAATATGTGGTTCAATGTATATAACATGTTGATAAGGCACGTGTTTAACTGAATGACCGCGTCGGCTCTTGTCGACTCAAACATTGAGTCATATGAAACTTTCATATTTCAGTTCCTTGCCTTACACTTCCTGTTTCGTGTTTGAGTTGAAACGGCAAGCTGCCGACCTCTCGAATAAATAATGGTACAACTTTGGTATAGTAAGTTGAAACTTAGAATAATATATTAAACATAACAATTGTTGACAATAAAACAAGGTTGCAGACATTATATTATTAATAAGTAAGTACTCGTAGTTCTTGGAATTCATAAACTACACTTTTGGAAACTTTTTCTCTGAATCCGGAAAATAGTTTGAAAAATAATAGTTAATTGTTTTGATTGGGATGATTGCAATGTTATGAGTATCCGTATTCGAAAAAGAGAAGTGTTAAAGCCTTACATATTATTTTACAAGTCAAAAACTTATAAAATTGAACCAAAAAAAAAATGACTCGTAAGATCGCATTAATAAGGTAGGTAGTATGAACGAGCGAATTAAGTTTTGAACTTGACCCTGAGAACCGTGTCTAAATCAGTGGATTTCAGTTCAATCTTATTCCCAGGTGAAAAGTTAGAAGAGCAAGTACCTATTCAGATAAAATTGGGTCGTTTATAAATATGAACAACTAAATATTTCACAGGATTTGATCAGAATATCTTATAGCTTAAAAATAAAAAACTCTTTTTTAATATCACGCCAAAAAAACAATATTAGGAATATTTTTTAAATTGTAAAATGATAAATGTAATAAATAGTAGATTGAATTAGTTTAGCTTAGTTCTTTTATAATTCATAATTTGCATTACCTTACCTGCAAGCTGTAACTAAACGTATTGTACACCATAAATTCATTCATTAATTAAAATTATTATCAGAATAATTAATTTCGTTGTAAATAAGTGTGGGATGTATAAAACAATCAAGAATTCTTGCGGCATTTTAAAGTTCAGTTTACTCAATAATTTAAAGAACCGATGGACGTGGCTTCACCAATAAAATTAATTTTGAAAGTTGGCAACATTTCAATAATGTTTTATCCTCACCTTAAAACTATAACCTATCACTGTAATCTCTTATTTGGCCAGTTGCCGCCAAATATCTCACATGGTTACATCACTATACCTAAATATGGTGCTAGGAATTGTTTTTCTATCATTAAAAGAGGTTCCCAAACTATTGTTCTCGTAGGCCCCTTTGAAATCTTTCTGGTTTCCTATCTATTTTAAGACATTTACAACAACCTTTACAAATAGTTTTAACTAAACAGTTGTGTAAATAATTGTTTTAAATTAGTTATCGTTTAACAACAATCGGAACTATCACGATACTGATCGCCATTACATATCGAGACAATTACCAGACTTTTACAAAGCCCGTGATAGTAAAATAGCAAACTCGGGCCCACTTTTATAGCGAAAGGTATGACAAGTTTTATTTGCGTACTCATTTTTATTATTTCACCTGAAACAATGATTTCAATTTCGAGTAGCCATAATTTCTTCAAACTGTTTTATCGTTTCTTACAACACATACGTGTGTCTAATGGAAGTAGTTTAGGTCATTATCTATTGGGAACAATAGAATGGTGCTAATTTACTGGCCAGTTCGTTAGACACTTTCTCTTTGTAGATGTATTTCAGACCGCTTCGATCAGAAAATGCTGAGGAGTGAAACAAAGATTTTATAATAATACAATAAATACCAATTTCTCAATGCATTTCTAAGGTCTCTTTATGTGTGTTCATAATTATCCACTACACAGGAAACCCCTAGCCCCTACACAGGCTTTCCCTGGTTGTGGGAAGAGACCCGTGCCCAGCAGTGGGACATAAAAAGAATAGAGTAGGGTTGTGAGTTTGTATCGTTACCTTTATATATTAACAATAATTTCAATCCTATTAAGTTGTTTCAAGTCAAAAGTTGTATGACATTTCATCAAATTATGTTCAATGATGTGTTTAGTTCGATAGTTTTAGTATTACACGCGCAGATAATTGAAGAAGCATTATTTTAGGGTTCTAGCGGTTCTATATTTCGCTTACATGAGTCGTTAAAATAGTTATTAAATTCATATTCGACCCATGTAATTGTAAACCGTTGTCCCTCTCAATAAAGCGTTCGACTGGATAAAAGCTGACTTTGCACCGACAAAACTAAAATATGAATGCGATATTGAAGGCTTTACTCAAAATATTTTAGAGGCTCACAACTCCACTCAACTCCCAAATAAATTCTTGAAGTCCGTAACAAATTAAATTATTACGTCTTTTTTGATCTGAAGTAGTATTTACTTGTAATGTTTTGGTCAAAAATTACTCAAATGTCCAACTAAACTTCCTCTCTGTCTAGTTACTAGTATTAACTTCCTCTATATTTAACCCGATCCAGGGTACAAGGCTTAATGCGCTTTGTAACACTGGTCCTTAAACTACGAGTATTGAATTTGCTGGTCTGATGGATGAATAATTTCGGTCTGAATTGAACGCGGTATGACCATTTCCTATCTTCCCTGCAAATTGCTCTTCGTACCTAGCGGACAGTGAATTTTAGTTGGCAATCTGTAATGTCCAGTATTCATGTTCGGCTTTCTAATATAAGCCTCAAGGGCAATACTAGATTGGATATTGACGATTCGATTAACACTGAATCAATATCTCTATTTTGAGATTTCAATCTTTTTATCGTGAACAGAAACTAACGAGAGTGCGGCCACCTCGTGTTAATTGGTCACTGCTACCAATGGAGATCCACGTCCAATCTCTCTCTATCTGAGATCGTAAATAGATGGATACATTGGTACTTTTGAGAACTCAAATAATTACTTACTTTGGAGCATCTTACGTCATAACTCCAATAGCAATAATTTAAACGTGTCAAAACAACTAAAAATATGATCAACGTTTAAGGAAAACTCGTTAAAACAAACCAAGTTTACGAGTTACCTTGAAACGACTCCCTATTTTGAATGACTGCTAAATATCGGCAATGATTCAACTGCATTCCGATTGCACCATCACGTAATAAGCCGTCGATACTCGTGACCATGTTCTACTGCAATCAAGTGACGATAAGCTAAGTAATTTTAAGTTATTCTTTTTTAATTAATATCAGTAACAGTTCAATCTTAGAAGCACTAAAATAAACTTCATAATAAAACAATTTCAATACCCAATTTATGGATACATATTAAATTAAAATATTATAGTAACTGAAAGTTCCTGACAATCTAATATGAATAAGACCTACGGTTTTTAGCAATACCAAATACCTTTAGCCAATGCTTAAATTGTAATAATGTTATTTTGCCATGATAAATTAATAATCACTTAGATTTGCAGAAGGACAACGTTCTATAGAAATCTATATGACTGAGAGATCTCCTCGCGTTCTCGAAAGGCATTTAATATCGACTTTCAGCTATCTAAAAGGAGTGCCGTATGGCAATAATAGGTCGATGATGGTTTATCTATAATTTGGTAATATCCTCCTTGAATAACTGATAGATTTATAGATTTCAAGCTAACCTTCTAAATAAGCCATCTCCATTTATTAATTTTAATTTTTAATTTATGTTTTACATGATAAATAATATAAATATGTGTAATTGTAAATAAAGTCATTACTCCCTAAATATTACAGTTATGTTCGTTCATCTTCTGTTGAAACTATCACCTTAACCGCTTAATGACGTTACGTTAAAACGAAAATGTTAAAATAAAATATTTAACTGCAAAGGTTAATGCAAAGCATTTACTGCCGTGAAATCTATTAGTTTAAAGTGAAACATTTTTTCAAGGTAACTCCATTACAAGTACATTCGTGTGCATCTTTCGCAAATATGTATAGGTACGTAAATTATTGATGAAAACAGATGAGAGAGAAAATAACTTTAATATTAAGTACAACTACACTTTACAAAATTTAATCAGATTTTTGCGCCAAACGGCCTTATAGACGAAATACTGTAATTGCATTTTATGACGTAATAATAATAGTAATTTAAAGTGCATATTCGCACAATTCGGATTCAAAGAGAGCTAGAGATGCTCTGCGTACTCGATTACTAATCGATACTCGGTATAATTAGTGTATTGTTTAGTACTGGTACTCGCCCGAATAACTTGATTCCTGAGTAAAGTAAAAGAAATATAGTTAGTAGTGAGAATAAAAAGCACATCTGTGAGGGTAAATGTTCAATCATTATAACTCGTGTTACGAAAGAAACCGACTTCAGAGTTGTCACACACACACATACATTTAACGCTTATATGGTTTTATCTTGGATGCCGCCGTGAAAAATGAACCAACTAACAATGGAACATTAGCTTTCAAATAGAAAAAGAATCATCCAAATCAATTCACCCAGTCAAAAGTTATGAGGTAACAAACGTAAAAAAAATACAGACGAATTGAGAACCGCCTTTTTCGGTTAAAAATAAAAGAGCAAACATAACCTAAAACTATTTTAACTAAACACTAATTAGTTAACAGTAAGCATACCTACCTAAGCTCATCGACGCAATATCTTTTACGTATCTAAAGCAGTAATTGACCCCGTTGCTCGAAAGTTCGTTAACTGACACCTCCCAGTTTCACTCACCGCATTTAATTAAACGATATGAAAAACTCGGAACGCCCTTCAGACTGACATACGCAGGTATATCCAGGTTAATCTGATTTGGCGATTCCCGTGAGAGCTGCCTTTAATGGAGCCATATGAACGTATAATCAAAAATTATATTCTATAAATAGACTATTATAGAGTATTTACGGAACGTATCCATGGCTCCGGCCAGCGGGGTCTTCATAAAATAAAGCATTATTTAAGACAAACGTGAGTCAAAACGTTTTTTAACATTCTTATTGCAAAAACACCATAATAATATTTATTAAATGCGTGAAAACTTGAGGTAGGTACATGTACCTTAATTTGTCATGACAAATTAAGCCGAATTTGATTACAGTTATAATTAATTACGTACACTCGAACAAAATAATAAATGAGAGCAAAATAAATGTAAGGAGTTGACTTTATTTATAGTGATCAATCAGCACAAATAGTGTTGTTTTTTTTATTAGCAACGACATTATCACTACCTAGTATAAAACAAAGTCGCTTTCTCTGTCCCTTTAATAGATAGACTGATTGAAGAGAAAGGTTTATATGTATAAACGTTCACAGTTTTTCTGTAGTGTATTTAGTATCAGCATTGCACCCGT
>DWQK01002867.1:0-12400 GCA_018231225.1 Noctuana stator | reverse complement strand
GGTTACTATATAAGCTCCGTATATATAATTATGCATATTATTATGTATATAATTAATTTTAACTTGAATGAGAGTATCGCCTGCTATATTTCATTTTTAGAAGTCTTTAAAAATCGAGTGACCTTCGAGTAGTGGTATGATTGAATAAATATTTTAGTAACTATGATATTATTAAGAATTCCACATTCTTTTGTCTGTTTGTTAACATGCGATTTTTTTATTCTTATTATAAAAACGTTAAAGATGGTTTTTCTAAAATAAGATCTATTGTTCTCAGTAATTTACATACATTTGACATCTAAGTATTGGCATTATAGATTATTTTATCTTAAATGTATTATAGACTTAGATAACATAAAGAAGTATTATTTGTATTTATGCAAGCATGCATATTACAATAAGTATTTTAAGTATGTGATTAAATCAATAAGTATAATCGTAGGTAAAAGTAAATAAAAGTATTCAATAGTTAAAAATGTCTGGTATTTAAATAATTTAACAAATGTGAACGTACGTAACCATATTTAGAGACTATGTGTAATATGCTACAATATATATTATCCTTGTTTGGCAGCTATTAACTATAATTATAGAACTTTAATAATAAAAATAATATACTCGTAAGTGCCTACTCACATATTAATTATTGACTATTGTGTATGATTTTATAAGTATACGATCACATATTCCTATAAAAGAACACAATTTGTAATATTACAGTAACATAAAACAATAAAAACTTTCACTAGTTAAGTACATGCTGTAAGTACCTACAAAATATATGTAAATAATAGATTTAGGTATTCATAAAATTAAACGTTATGAATATATTAATTCAGAAAACAGTATATATATGAATGAAATTTTTATTATTCAATAATTATTGAAATGAAATTATATCACATTTATTTCGTATTAAATACTTGCTTTACTAACCGTAAATTATCAGAGCATGAATTGAGTTTAAAGTGTAAAAAATACTTAGTATATTTAAAAAAGATTTAAATATACTAATGTAGCTAAGAAAATGTAGAGTACATGTAAGTAAAAGTAACATAACTACATTTAAAATATTCTATCATCCATTATCAAGTACTATTTAGATATAATCAAACATTTGGAATAAAAATTAAAACTAAATTATAGAACTTAAATAAATTATATAATACCACACAAGTAACTGAAAAATGTTTGTGTTTTAATATTTGTGAATATGTAAGTAAAACAATTAAAGCTATAGGTATGTGAATCATATTTCTTTTTCTTTCTTGTAGGTAAGTCTTTAAATTAAATGGTTTTGTGATGTCACACATTATTATTGCCCGTTTTTAAAATAGTGATGTATAATTTTATTACTGTATGCGGTGCGATGGTTACATCATCACATATACATTGGTTTCCTAAATCCGTATACAATTTAATCTAAGATCAAGGTCCCCACAATATAATTAATACTTAAAATTAATAACTTATAAGGTATTTACACATTAAAATACCTTGCCATAAACCATATTTTTGAAAGCACTCATCTATTCCTAATGATGATCACACACGTTAAAATATCATCTTAATTATAATATACAAGATGTACCAGAGAGTTAACAGTGAGGTTGGTGAGCCCACTTAACCTCCTTTAAGTATTATAATGGTATCTGCACAAAATTCACTAACGCGTTGCCGGCTTTGAAACAAATATTATGAGCATTTTAGTTAATCGAGTAGCCTTTTTTATTGAGTCTTTGTCCATCAGCTTAGTATGTGGTTATGATTAACATAATATTACTATTACTACTGAAGTACTGATCATACATTTGTTTTTTGATTAATCGTTTTGTTTAACTTGAAAATTCTCTCACACTTCACACTGCTCATCACATTACTCCGTACACATAATGACTTGCTATTTTTTGTTTTTAATCTTTTTGTTCTTAAAGTAAATGCCATCCATTCCTTTACCGAAGGGTGTTTCTGAATTCGTGGTTAAGTAGTAAGATCCTTTGGCACTGAAATAAAATGAAAAAATTGTTGAGAGTCTTTCTACGAACAATTTGTAAAATAAAACTTGAAAAAGTTTAGTCTATTTATTACATTTACTTAAATAAGAGTAAATTTGCAAAATTTCGTTATATAGTACTTTGGAAAGTGCAGTTTTTATAAGATAGGTGTGACAAATTTGTTACGGTTAATGAATTTGATTTATGCTGTCAATTATACGTACTTGTGATCACAATTAAACCCCATGTAGACCATGCCAACTTCAGGTGAAGGGTTTTCTCTAAATTTCTGATAAGAATCCGCAGGGGACGAAGGAAACGCCTCTGGATTTCTTACGGATTCGGCGTAAAACCGCCATGATCGCCAGTGACTGCATAAATCTGAAAAGAAATATCGAAACCTTGTCTCTAGAGTCTAGCTGGTTATAATCGTAACAAAACTACTTATAAATTACGAGTATAACCCTAAATTTTTACTCTTCTACCACCAACCCGTAATTTTAACTATATTTGCGATTTTAGTATTAAAATTTTGTATTACCAACAATACAACAAAACAACGCTTGCCACGTCAGCTAGTATTATAGGATACAAGAGTTGTTACGAGAAGGTATTATGTTTTGGCTGTTTTCCTTCGCTTTATCATTTAAACCCCCACATTCTCAGGCATTTGATTAAATAATTTTAATACGTACTGTCATCTGAAAGAGGTACAGGCGCGAACCGCGGACATCCTGGCTGAACGCTCTTGCCCCCGTTCGGCCAAAAGTCCGCAGTGCCGGTTCTGACGGGCGCGCCGTATCTGCCAGCGTCAGTGTGAATCACGTCCACAAACTCCGCATCACGCTCTGTCACGTGCTCCATCATCACACCGTCCGGGTAGAATGCTGGAAATGCAGGATCGAGGGCTGTTACTCTGAAACGTAAGTTGGTCTTCTTATACATAAACACAATATTTTAGTCGTAGTAGACGGTAGGCGTAAGGCGTTCAAAATATATCATCAATTTACCTGTTGAGATAAAAAAATTTTTTTAAAGAAATTTTTGGTTACATGGACTTCGATATTATTGGGAGTTGATCTGATATTTCATTATAAGTTATGTATGTAGTGGTTTATTACCAAGATAACCGATTAACAAGCGACAAAAGTAGCATGTTACGTTGTTAGCAAAGTTTTGACGGAAACGTCACTACGAAAATGTTGCTCAGAAATATACTTCAAATGTAGGTAGGTACTAGGTAATGTAACTTAATAATGGATTTATATTTGTAACTCTGTCTTTTAAACGTCTAGTAACCTCTTTTTAATCCTTTAAAATTCAGAAAGCTAATAAATTGTAGGCACCTTTTAACAATTTTGTTATATTTCGTTTTCAACTCTCTTGCTGTATACCCAGCGACATGACTGCCAAGAGAGTGCCCGATGACGTGCAGTTTATCTGCTGGAAGACCACTTTCAAGGAGTTTGTGCAGGTGCTCTGCCGCAGCTGCACCTACCTGAAAATTGCAGATTTTACAATAAGTAACTTGTGTAGATAGTAACAACTACTAACTAATCACATCGAGAGGTCACGTCTCTATATCTAACGTCGTATATCTAAACATGTATCTATATTCTAAAGACGAGTTACGTTAGGTCATTCAGTTCAATACATTTTAGTAGCAAGAAAAATTGGTAGCCGTATAGTGTACGTACCTTACTAATATTTTTATATAACCTTGCATTAAAACTCATGTTCATTGCTTGCTTAGTCCGAATGGATATAAATAAATTCTCTAAGCTTGCTTATGTAAGAATGCTCAATATGTGCATGTCCAGTGTCGAAACTTGTTGTTTTGACTTTTGACACGTTTTAAAAATAAGTACCTTTTTAGTTACTTACCTTTTTAGTGTTTCTTGCGGCATTGACCAGATACGAGCCGTGGGCCATGTTGGACCAGTCTAATAATAACACGTTCATTTCGGGTCTTGCTTCTAAGTACGCGTTTACCATGACCTACAAAGGAAATTGTTTCTATAACTGCTTTATATTTGTTGTAAAAAAGTCTTGTGCCAACAATATCACCACTATAAAGCAACAAAAAAAAGATTTTTGTATATATTGTATACGACACGCGACATTCATATTTTAACAAAATAAAGCTAAACTTAAATAAAAATTAAATTAATTATTTTGTTGACCAAAGGGACTCACTTGTATACTTTCTTGCTGTGCCATTTCAATAAATCCATGGATGTACAGGACTGTGGGATTATTCTTTTCAAAGCCTTTGATCTCGAACAGCCGAAGAGCTTGGTTTAGGGGAAGGTCAACGTACTCTTCTGCTGAACCTCTATAAAAAGAAAACATTACAACGTCAAAGGGGTCGTCTCAAATAAAATGTCTCAGGTATATCCGCATTTCCCGAGAACACCTTTTGTAGGTACAGTCGAGAGTTTATTAGGTAGAGTCAGTTCACGATGAACATGGTTCTACTCTAAGTAGGTAGTGTAACTTGAACTTGGAACCCTTTAATGGCCCACTGCTGGGCACAAGTCTCTCCCTTCAACTGGTTAGACCTGGAGCAAACACCAACACGCTGCTTCTATACAGATAAGTGAAGGATTAATATAAATTAAACGTAAAATAAACATCGTATTTTATCACAAATACCTACTTTAATATTGTTGCAGTTACTTGACTAAGCGATATGATTTCCAATCATAAGGAAACTCGTAGCAGGAATGTAATCAGACTTTTTACACATTTTCCTTCTCCACCAAGGTGATACTCGTTCAATAACACTTTTATTTTAGTAGTATAACACGGGAAGTAGGTAGCGTCGTAAGACAGAAAAAAAAATAACAACCCGACAGCTAGCGCGGCGTAAAGCGGACTGACGAACGGGGGGCGAAATAAAAAAATACGGCCGCGCAGGATTGCTAGGAACAGTAACACCTCAAGGTCCTGTCGCATTCCTGTTGCCGGTCGTGCGACACCTTATAAATGTGTAAAAATGCAATATGATCTATTTTTCGGGACTTTACACCTTGTAATACTTAGTTCTACTTAACTTTTTACGCTATTGTGTGTTGTGATTTTTTCTAATCCTCTTGTTGTTGTATTAAGTTGCTGTTATCTGGATAATAAAACAAGTTTTGTAGACAGAATATTTTATTAAACATACAAACATTTAGGTACATCCATTTATCAGTGACCGTATAGAATTGTGTAGGACATTGAAATATACGGTGATTTTACAATAATGTCTTATAAAATTTTAGTATAATAGGAAAATAACAATGTTATATTTTTATAGGTATATTTAAATAAGTATATTATTATGAATATTACTGATTTATAAATAGGTATTTACTATGTATCAACTCACTCATAGGATACGTACTCACATTTAATATTTTACGACAATATTATATTTTTAAGATATGCTACATTTTATAATACAATTAGCGCTTTGTTTCCCAATTTCTTTTTTTAAATGCCTACATTTTATAGCTAAATTTAGTTTGGCAACATTCAGTGATAAGAAATTTTCGATACAGTAAAATCTTATTGATTGAATTAGTATATAAAAATTATTTTGTTAGATTTCTTACAAAAATCTTAGATGCATGTTTAATGGAATTCAAAAGGGTATTCTTTTAAAATTGGTAATTTAAACAGCAATACCATAAAACACATTATTATATTTTGAATAGCATTTTCACAAAAAGTTGTAATAATGTGAATAAATTGGTATTATAAATAGGTACTCTCTTTTAATTAATACAGTTTACTTAAATATTTGCGCTAATTCTTACAGTAAACATTCATCTACATTACAATACCTACACTAACGAAGCATTAATTAAAATGAGTATCGAATTTGGTCTTAAGCTTATTAGCAGTAACGAACTAAATATCCTCATGCAAATGCATTGCATTACATTACCCAATAGTTTGCAAAATATCTATTAACTTAAAATATAAAATGACTTTAGAATATACATAATTTAAATTGTAATAATATTAAAGTTTCCATTTAATGAATACAACCCGTAGCAATACAAAAATAATATTCTAATTTATTATTTCAAAATATTATAGGTAGTTGTTTATTTATGTTATGTTTAATTGAAAAAACAACTTTACAAAATTAGAAGGTAGGAAGTTCACACGGGGAGCTACCACCACCCTCATAACTTTCCTTAAAGTGTGTGATCGGGGAAGAGGGGAGGCTGGATACACTATTTGAGGTGATCATCTCAGTCCTTAACGCATCCATTTATGACGTTAGATCGGACCTCACTATTTGAGATAGGACGTGGGTGTCCAAGGTTGCAAATAACTTTTTAAATCAGGTGTTATGTAAATATTTACAAAAAATAATAAGCACGTTCCACCAAATACCACACTACGAGCCATTTAGTCTTAGATTAAGCTGGTGAAACGAATAAATTTTGTTATCTATAGCTGTTAAGTTTTTACTCTTTATATATTGCTAATCTTTTAAAACTTTAGGCGCTATAAAATTTAACGGTAAACGACTGTTTCTTTCTTTTAATTTTTCCTGCCACAGCTACTACAGATAAGCAACAAAAGAATGAAAACTTAAAAACTTTCCGCCTTAAAAAGTATAGTTATTCTATTTTCAGATGCTCCAGTCGACTTCCTGTACAAAACAGCCAGCAAAATATAAGGATGCAGAAAACCTTATACATCCTTATCATACAATAGCGTTATATCTAATAGACATTCCATTAAATGCCGACTACCGAGCGATATATTAAATAACACTTTTTTTAACTTACAATAACCTATACCATAGTTTATTTTGGACGTGATGCAAAAAACTATACATAGATATAATATGTAATATGAGATAAATTATGTAATCTTAGAATAATAAAAGTACCACAGATCTTGATATAATGTAAATTGGTAGAATACTAAATTACTAAAATTTTAATAAATAACATAATTTTCATTTCATTTTGTACAATAGCTTCTTAACACCAAAGTGATTACCTCTCTAATCTATTCAATTAAATTAACTGAAGCGTGATCAACGATTAGGTATACATTAGCAAGCGGAACAGAATTCATTCAACGGTTGTTACAAAAAGTCCGTTTAAGTCAGAGTGTTTCCTGCTACTAGGAGACGTGAGATCATTTGAGGCGTTTGAGGTAGAATCTGGGGGATCACCCGAAACGGCCGCATCCGTTGCAATTTGATTAACATTTATAGTGATTTCGCGGGTACTCTGGCAAGCGTGGTTGGTTATGGAGAAGGCGGGGGAGGTGAGGGGCTCGGGAGGGGCGTCCTCCTCGGGCAACGTGCGCAAACGCGACGGCCTCCCCCGCCTCCCTCCTCACACCGGCGACTGATCCCCGCTCGCGCTCCCGCTCGTGATGTACTCCTGGGCACCCACAAAAATTAGTTAGTCTTCTGTTAACCGCCAGTTTTCAAAAGGCAAATCAACACGAAAACTGTCAACATTTTTAACATAAATATTGTCAAGTGTTAAATTAACGTACGTGTTGAATAACATTTTGATTAGCCTTTCATACCTACTACTACTACTTCGGCTCCTTAAATATGTTATTCAAAATATAGTTTAATTGAACGTGGCCATTGATAGGTTATGTAGCATTCCGGGGGTAAAAATGACGCTTGCATAAATGCTATATACATATACGGGACTCTCAATCTCAACTGTATCATTTTACGCTCATACGAGTATATTATCAACGTGAAAGGCACGTTCACATTACGAAACCATAAAACATTTCTTTTTTTAAAATTCAAAATTAACAAAACAATGATATATTCCGATGGATGAAAATTTCGTTCGAAAACAGCACAGATTCTTGCTTTATCTTATGTTTATCCTAGGCGAGTATAGTTTGTTAAGATAATTAAACTTTATTTGTACAATACAAACTCTGGAGCAATTATTAATTACTAAACCAAGAGAGTACATAACGTTCCAAATTAATTTTTAGCCCAAAACAATTTTGTATAGCAAATATTTTTCTGTACCGTTGCGTTTCATTTTATTATGCTTAAACAATCTTTGCAAAAACATTGATGTAGTTATTTAACTGATCGATAGTCGTAGCGTTATGTGGTACTAGTTAGTGTATATTGCTAAAATGTTAGAAGTGGTGGTCATGTACTCAGGGACGACAAGATATGTAGTAACCTCTAACCTTCGAAGGGTCCCGGGTTCGATTCCCGGCGGGGCAGAAATGTAAGTGATGAATTTAGATTTCTGTTATCAGTCTGGGTGTTTGTGTATTTGTCTTTGTATGTGTACATGGCTCCCACAACACAGGGAATCGTAGTGTGGGGCTGTGAGTGTGAAGCGTTATTATTATTATTAATTCTTCAATACTTACATGCTGAAGGTTTCGTCCATCATGATGAGGGGCGAGGGAAGTTCTTGGTACCAGTAGAGTCGTGGTTGTGGTCTCGGATGCGGCCGACTCCCGTCTTGAGGGATGATGGTACAACCTGTTCCATACCCCACTTGTTAACAAAATAAACTATGGTATATCCGTATTAGATAAATATAAGCTTCTACGATTGATATTACCTATTATTAGGTACTTTTTGACGAGGATGGGTTGAGGCCTACTGCGAGTAGTTGTCATGACATATGTAGTTTAATGTTAATTTGTAATGATAATGTATAGTAATGTAATAGTATTAATAGCGGTTGCACTGGCGCGTCTAAAAATGTTCTACCACAATTTCTTTTCCATATCAGTGTTTTAATGTTTTAAATGTATGACACCTACGCCCACACATGTATATATATGATTATATTATATTGATAAAGATACGCTGAAACGCAACATAATTTCGTAATGTACCTATCTACTAAAACTAATAAAGCAAAACTAATTCATACGCACAAAAGCAAAATTAAAGGGAAATGTTTTAATTGGTATTAAGGAACCAAGTTATTATAAATGAAAAAGGTATTGCGTGGCAGCATATTTTAAAGTTATATAAATTCGACTTTCTTACCTGAAATAAAAGTTCATAACATGCATTTAAACTTCTTCGTAATCTTAAGCAGACGTGTAAAGCCAAGAAGGAATAAAAACCATTGACATAAAGCAGAAAAAACATCAATTTATTACAACGTAACAAAGGATGTAGTAAAAAACCATCCAAATCCACATTATTTCTTTCATAAAATTGCCAGTAAATTCTTCTTAAATGCAAAAAGCTCCTGTAAGCATATCCAGAAACGACTCCAACGTGTCTTCATACTGTGAGCCTATGAAGAAAAAAGTATGATCAAATATGGATTTGGTAACGTGCATAATAAATATCTAATAACTCACAAGCATAAGTTTGTAACATTCAAAAAAGGAAGTGATGATATCATGCAGGAAAAAACTTATATACAATGGATAGTCGAGTAAAAGTTTAGTAAAGTAATAGGCTCTTTTTCCCCGAAACATCGCTCGAAGGAACATGCAATATTAATTCAGTTAATCGTTACATACAGTTTAGGCACGTAATATAAGTAATAGCTTTGGCCCTGATACAAGCAAGACGTAGGATACGGTGATCATAAGCGTGAAGCTTTCGGTAGTAAAATTGTCATAAAATGGTTGACTTGATCACTGAATAATAACAATAGAGTAGACAGTACGGTCGAGGTTACTTTGTACTTTTATATATACTGCATGAACTCGTAAATATATCATAATTGATAGCTGGATTGGAAGTAATACGGACACAGGAAATAAGTTTGAGCGAAAGAAAAAATATATTTTGTTTCATATACTATGGGTATTTCTTTGCTATGTTGAAGTAACGAGTAACATTGACAGATAGCGAACTTATCTTTTGCTAAACAAGTTTGTTAAGTCAAGGACACTAATCAAACTCACTGGATGAACGTTAAATAATACGCACATCGGCTAAGCGCCTTTTTGGCTAAGGTAGCCCGGGAGAAAGAAGCCAGCGGGAAAAAATCTCTCGGCACTCCTTTAAAATCAAATATACCTACACTTAAATAACAGATTATGAATGTATCTTACTAAGAAATTTTAATTTTCTAATTTACTTGCCTTTAACGACAAAATTAAAATAATTATGATAAGGTATATAGCAAATGTTTGTCTCTCCTTATTAACCAGAACTTATTTCGTTGAAAAGTTCATAAAACAAATAGTCACGTAAAATATTAATACCGAACACTGTGATAAGATAACATTGGGCAAAAGTATTTGAATTATCTCAGGCGTTAACGTTGCGAATTTCCTTCCTGTCAAATAACTTAAGACAAAGTTTGTTTGAGTTTGAAGGCTTTGTCCTACTGTCTTCCGACCGACCTTTATTCACTGATCCTCGTTAAAATTGTTATTATTGGCAGCAATGTCACTGACTTGTTTCGGTCAGTATTTTATTACAACTGTTTTTGTATAGCTTCAACATTACCCGGGGGATGACCCGTGTGGTGTAGTGGTTACCACGCCAGTCCATCATTCGAAGGGTCCCGGGTTCGATCCCCGGCGGATCAGAAATTGAAATGATGAATTTAGATTTCTGTTCCCGGTCTGGGTATTTGTGTATCTGTCTTTGTGTGTGTCCATGACACCCACGACACGGAATTCTAGTGTGGGGCTGTGAGTGTGAAGCGTTATTTATTTATTTATTATTATTATTTTTTCCATTTGACTAATGTGCCACCATTAATAAAAACTCATAACCAATAATTTATAGTTACAATGAAAAATCTGAGAGTACTTTATCAATAATTATAACACTATCAACATTTTAATCAAAGTATTTAGCGTTACGAAGCACTTATTAATTACGTTAGCAGATCAGATAAAGCAAACCACAAAGATAACATTGAACTATGTGTCTACCGACGACAACAAAGAGAAAAGACTCAATAAGTTTCAATATGAAACAAAACTTAGTACCTCGAAAGATCCCCTAGTAATTAAAGTGGATAACGCTAAAGTCCATGCTAATTATCGGAAAATGCTTTGAGTGACGCGCTTACCGTATGCTTTCGGTTCTGGATCTCGGCGACCAGTCTTTGGAGTAGGAGGCGCCTCTTCTGCGGCCTCCACCAATGGTCCTGCCTGTCTTCCATCGCTCTACGTGGTTCCTGATTGCGTGTCTCACTTCTGTGTTCATGAAGCAGTAGAATAATGCTACTGTGAAGCCCTGTAAAGGAATAAAATGTCAGAGTATTTTTCGCTTCAGACTTATTCTTTCTCAAATTGTAGGCACCAATCTGGAAACCCTCAACCAAGATAGATCTTGTATTTTGGTTGGAGAGGTGTGGATGTCAGGGGTACTGTTTATAAAGAGAACCATGAGTAGCAAGCCTCCCTAAAATGTTGCAAAGAGTCATTTGTAAGGACTTATTTCGTAACTCGCAAGATAAATTAACCAGATCTAAAGATATTCAACTTTCAAATAAAACTTCCTACAAAAATATTAATTTATGTAATAAAACATGACCCTGTAAAACAGTTTTGTTGTAAATGCTGTATGTTTCTAGATTTTACTGTAAGTTATATACTAATGATATAACTATGTAGGTAGGTACGCTTAACTAAGGTAAGAAAAAATTGCAGGTACTTGTTATTTTGACGTAACGTATTATATTATGAGTCCTCTTGTCGACTGGAATTCAAATGCATGCTTGTAACATCTTATAAATCGCATTAATGTCATTAGATTAGTCTTTAGTTAACTCGATAGTATCCATCTCATTAGTCCTTGTATGACTGTTTGTCACATAAGGTGTATATCCTAGTCCTTATCGTTCCGTATCCTTCACAGGACCCCTTAGAACCTAGCTTGATCCAATAAGCGTGTAGACGTGTCTTCGATTTGTTTTTAAAATCCATTAGTAGATAGTCGCCATCATTCTTCGCAAGTATGATGGATGGCGCGTTCTCCGCGTAATGGATTTGACGTGTACCAATGAGTTTTATTTTAATCAGCTCTACCAAAGATTTTGAGCCTCATCGTGCTTCGGAAATAAATAATTTAATATCCCTTTCTGGTTGACCATAAACAAATGCGTACCTATTTCAACGTTTTTGTAATATTAAACCTTAAGCAGGTCAAATAAGAGTATGGTCAAATAAGAGATGTAAGTTTGTTTGAAAACTTGTAAGTTTGTTTGAAAGCGAGCGCTGTTAGAATGAAAACTGTTCGGAGTTTCGCCATTTTGGATAAAAAGACTCAAAGGGATAAAATAACGGAATAAATTTTGTTTAGAATTGCGCATAATTTATGATCATAAAAAATTTGTAAGTGGCTACTTTCAATGCTATTTTTATTCGCTCCTCCTTTATCTTAATATATATAAATTACGTGTCACAGTGTTTGTCCGCGATGGACTCCTAAACTACTTAACCGATTTTAGCCA
>DWQK01002866.1:0-12401 GCA_018231225.1 Noctuana stator | reverse complement strand
AAAATCGGTTGCAGCCGTTGTGCTCGCGTTTTCTAAGGCCCTAGTCGCAACAAAAGTCAAAACTGGCTTTAACGGCACAGTTTCTGAGCTTGGCCGTGTGTAAAATTGTCGTACACGACTATTAGGCACACATTTGAATTGTCTAGAGTATAAAGAAATGATTTATTACTTGCTGACCCAAGGTTAGATTCAGTTGATAGTAAAGCAATAGGTATTATATTAACAGAAGGATACGACAGTCAACATGAAGTCACCGACACCTTTTTTGTTTTTTAATATTATGTATAGAATATGCGGACTTTTGTAGTAATTACATTTCACTTACATGAGACGACCATTAGCCTTTGGGGTAGCAGCGCAACTACATGCGACCTCAGGCAGGACACGATCCTGCTTGAGGTTGGATGTAGATGTCCATGGCCGGCAACGACCACCTAACACCAGGTGGCTTGCATGGTCGTCTGCTACTTCATATCATAAAAAAACAAAAAAATGTATGCTTTCCGATTTGTTTATTTCAGAAATCGGAGCATATCGTGTTCAGACAGACAACAGACAGACGAGATGTTGAAGAGACTTTATTTTTTATAATGTATGGAGATTAGAAAAGAAACCATAATGCATCGTTATGTCACGGAGAAACAGAACATTGCGTTCCGCTGACCGCTCATGTTCCGAGCATTGTTCTATCTTAACTTCGTTAGCCATAATGCACTTTCATTGTATCTACGTCGCATCCGTAGATGTAATTCTAGATTTCATAAGAATGCATTGTTGCAAAGTGGAATCTTCTAATACTCGTAACACTTTCTATCTAAAAGCGGGCTATTGACAAGTGTACACGCATGAGATTTAAGATAAACTGGTCTTTAGGATATGATTATATTAAATTCAAATTATTTATTTGTTGTACAAGGTATATAAGATGACAAAATAAATGTACAAGTTGTTACAGATTATCAGATTACCCATAATGGACTTAAAAAAATAAATGCCTACCAATGTCTTTCTTATTTAAATATTTACTGTAATTTTAATGATTAGAGAGAATGAAAGTAACATATATAAATATTTCTCAAACTTTTCTTTTAATACACGCAGATCGCTAACACTACGTATTTCTTTAAGATTAATAAATTTAGGAATTAAGTTTCAGTTATTTTAAATAGCTGTAAAAAAATTTTGACATGACACTGAATATGATGTTTGTTTCCAGGCGGATGGCACATCACGAATTAGTAGGCGGCTCACATCACCGGAAAGTCATGTATCCAGTACAAGTAAAGCGGAAGATGTACAACCTACGTTCAGACCGAGGAATAGTAGACGGCGAGAGGAACCCACTACTGAAAAGAAGGAAATAACACCAAGAGACTTAACACGAACTAGAAGCAGGAGTCGACCTCCAGAGAGAGAAACACCATCACCTGTAAATGAACCGCAACAATTTCAGACTCCACAAAACGAACGATTCGATTCAAGAAGAACTAGTAGTCGATCGCGTAGTAGACCAACAGGAAATGATGCAACAAGTGAAGCACCTATAAAAAGAGATATTTCTATCCGTAATAGAGCTAGGCAGAGCAGTCGACGAGCTTCGTCAACCACACAAGCACCTATTGATGTATCATCTCAGGCATCACAGGCAGTAGAGGCTAAATCCGAACGTATAACTTCTAACTTTGAAGACGTATCAAAAACAGTACCCAGAGAACAAAGTACAGCAAACCAGTTCAGAAGAAGAAGCTCTACAAGTAGAGCAGTAACTGAAACAGCAACGCCAAAAAAACTTCGTGGACGTGGCAATACAAGACCTAACGCAAGATCATTAGATTTAGAAGTGTCTGGAACAACTAATACTTTATCAGCTCTGTTAGGTAAAGAACCTACTACGGCTCGATCAGATGATCTCAGGAACTCAAGAAAGCTTAGATATAGAACACGTCCATCAGATACAGATACAAACTTAACAGGCGAAGGACTTGTTACGCTCAATGAAGTGATTGGATCTAGTCAGAAAAAAGAAATATTAACTAGTCAAGATGTTTCACCATCTTCATCTGCTCCTGTAGAAAACATAGTGCAACAGAGTACAGAAAAAATATCTCTTGAAACTCCAAAATCAATAAAAGTAGTCAGACGACCTCATGTTAGGGGAAAGGTAAATGCTAGGCCAAGTGTAGCTGTTTCAAAACCAAAGGTTTCTGAGGAAATTAATGAGGACGATAACTATCCAGAAACTTTTAAGGCTCTAATTCAGGCTAAAAATGCGGTAAGCATACGCCAATTGAGTATATTCTAAATATGGCAATCATTGTAGATCATCCTAATTTTACAAAAATAGTGAATTTTCGTTTTATTCATCAAAATATAATTAAGATTTTGTGACACTCAATTATCTTAAACCATAATTATAATCACTCATTTATTATATGGTGATGGAACTTCTATAATAAGTTCAATTTCTTCATAATCACTGTACCAACATCTCATGTTATTATTTAATTAAAGCGCACACATTATTTACTTTGAATTGTGTTTTAGTGAATGAATTCTCATATGCATGGAGCATTTACACGCCGCATAATATTGTATTGGGATTGTAAATAAATTATTTCACCACATCAATTTTTGTTGATGGTAGGTCAACTTCAACAAACAATTCAATCATTGCCACCATAGAAGTAAATTTGAATGTTACAGATTGCTTCTATACAGCAACTATTGCGTTTTGGTCACAAAATTCAGAATACCGGCATTCTATATTAAGTTGTACTTATTTATTTAGTTCTTAGCATCAATATACCTTATTTAAGGTCTACGAAGTGAAGTAAAGGCTACATGTAGAATAATGTGGATGTCTATAGACGGCATTAATGAACATTAAAGTCAGATCTATTAAATTGAAATATCTGCTGAAATAAAAAAAAATGTTTAACCACAAGGAGGATTAACATCTTCATGTTTTATATCTCTTTGATCTATAACACTACAGAATCATCACTTATTGGCTTGAATATCATTAAACGTTTCAGACACAAACAAGCTCTTCACCCAGCGAGAGTTTGTCGGTGAGAGCATCACAAAAAGTCTTTAAAACATACCCCCAATCCTCACAGTCTATTCATATGGATCCAGAAACAAATAAAAGATCATTGGTAAAGTTCATAAATCTACATCATTTTTTGTTAAAATTATACCTACATACTGCATGAAACAATCACTGCATTCATTAATAGCATGGCATGGTATTTATTAGTTACTTCAAAATTAAATTTACGTAGTTAACGTTATAAATTACTAGTATTTCCAATTCACGATGGGTCTTTCTAAACGCCCAATTCGAAGAAAGTTACTCTCCCTGTGCTAATTTCTAAGTGATTTAATGAATGGAATTTGTTACTCGTTAAAAGTTTTTAATTAAATTAATAGTTATCGTAATATAATAATAGCTTTTTATTAATATTAGGATACTAGTAAGTGTGAGATGTTGGTCTACAAATACCTATTAATTTACAGCTTCGAGGTAAACAGAACTTGAATGGAGAAGAAAATAAAGTTGCAGCTGTACAAGAACAAACAATTGAAACAACTGAAGCATCCACACCTTCCAAAAACAAATCAGTTGAATATCGACCACGAGGTTCTTATACTCCCCGTAATAGAAAATCAAGTTATTTCACTTCATCGTCAACAAGCCCTTCGATAATTAATTCTGAGAAACCGTATAAATTTAGTCGAAAATATAGTAAGCTCACAACTACAGCAGCTCCTAGATCTGAGAATAATTTTAAAAATAAAAGAACTGAAAACGTTAATTCTCTGAAAAAACCAGTAGCCAGGTCTTCATATTTTTCACGAAAAACGACTTCAGCTTCAAATTTATCAACACCTGCTCCAGTGTCTGCAAATGTGTCAGAAAACACATCACAAGTTACTCCGAAAAGTAGGGGTGTACTACCACGTACCGCGTATTATTCCAGATTGCGAAATAAAGTAAGTAAAAAAGAAATAAGTTCAACAACTATTTCGTCAAAACAAGAAACCATTGAAGATGTATTTGCAGAGAAAAAAGCTGAGAATACTGCGGAAATGCCAGTTATATTAACTATGTTAAATGGTGTTTCTAAAAATATTGACTTAAAAGCCGATAATAAAGACAAAAAAGAAAATGATCCATTTATAATTATGATCAGTAGCACAGAATCTCAAGAGAATAGTTATCAGAATGAAATCGTAAATAAAGTCGAGGAAATGGAAAATAAACCCATTACCAACATAGCGTCGACTACTCAAAAGTACCATGCGCACTATAATGACAAAAAATCTGAATACGTTTCTGAACAAAAAGATAAGGTTGCTACTGCCGGAACACCGCCGATAAGAAATATTCAAACAAGAAAATACGGACGCAAGCCCCATAAAGTGAAGGATCAAGAAAGTGCACCTGTTTTCACTACAGAACGATCGCGTGAGAAAAGTTTAAGGAAATATAGTGATACCTTTTCGAAAACAACGGAACCTTCGACCAACGTCGTGAGTACTTTTAGCTTTATAACTATGTTTACAATTTATTTACACTTTTTTTTATTTCTATGGCCGTACATTTTACAGATAACACCAGAGCCAGAAAAACCTAAAAACAGATTCAGTTCAAAATATCGAGCTTCATATCTCGATAAACCATTTTACAAACCCACTGTACCAACAGTCACACCATCCACTGTAAGTTAAATAAACATTTTAATACATAAGACTTATTTTATATTAAGCAAATACTGCCACACAACAACTACGAGAAACTATACCAAATCTAGATTTATTGAACACGCCATCTTTTTTAGTATTCAGTCAAAAATTCTTATAGGAGTGGAAATTTTCGACAAAGCCCCTTTATGAAATTGGCATTAAATATTTATCAATCGTTAATTTATTCCATTTATTCATCATTGCACTTCATTTATTCATCGTCACTGTTTGTAATTGTCATTATTGATGATAAGTATGATGTTATGTATATTGTATAGTTGTTTGATTTAAATACATACCATGCAATGTTATCAATAATGGCAAATATTGCTTATACCAGCTTTTCATAAAATAACTTCATCGTAATATTTTAATTTAAGAATATAATAGTTACCTGAACTTTATTCACGTGATACATTATAATAAAGTTTTTCATTGCTAAAGGCTTGGCTGAAGTTCTTCGTGACTGATCAGCAGTTGACAAAATCTGTTGAAGAGCCTCAGTGGTTCGAGGGAGAGGACTCAATCGATGTCACAACACAACAAATGTCAAGACAGAACATCACTATGCCAACTCACGAATCATCCATAGAACTGGTTAATGGCATCATTTAGATCTAACATAATTGTACTGCATCCATTACGGCTCATTTCATTCACCCATCTTTTGTAATATAAGATATTTTATTATTAAATAAGGTTTTAAAGAGACGTTTAATTAAAGGTGCATTTAGATATCCAACTTATTAAGAATTGGGCTTCAAAGGTATTTGTTGTGTAAGAGATTTATAGTTTCTTTAAAACCAAATTTTTTAAAAGTTTTGCGTTAAGATATTCATATATAATGCAAGTTGTATGTTTATACACAGAATAATCTTTACGCATCAGCTTAACAAACTAATAATACAAATGTAGAATAGCATAGCATTATACTAACTACTTTTAAAGGTCATTAAATTTGTATACATCTAAGATCTTGTTTTAATCAACATACTTATTTAGTGCCTTCTTTTCTGTTATTTTATGGAACTGCTACTAATGATTGTTATTCTTCTATTTATTTAAATAATTCCAAGAGTAATAAAGAGGCTTTGGTCTTTGCACGAGTTCTAATGATATCTATTAGCTCTGTGGGTTTTCTTATCAATTTATTCACATTTAATATTTCACAACTATACACCAATGCTACTGTTTTATTTTATGGGTGAGACTACTTCTTATTTCAGGTAGTGGGAGAAGAAATTCAATTAGGGCCTGACATGAATGCTATTTCATTTACACAGACAGGAAGTACTCTATCATCTGCTGACTTAAGATTATCTGAAAGTCTTGTGAAACCATTACAAGTTATGAACGTTGAGGCGTCCAATCATTCGCCATCAGTGACAGTATCAATTTTTGATGCTTTAGCTGAAATTCTCACGTCTACACCCAGACCTCGAATTTCTACAACAACTGAAGTAATGCAAACACAAATTACTAATGACGATGTAAAACAAACACTCAACGGCGTGAGTAACAACATTAATGTAAATAGTGTCGATGGCTTTGCTAGTCAAGGCTCATTGTCTACGATTAGTATAAACACGAATACTAAATCTGTACAAACCACTGATAAGATTACACCAAATGTGTTTAACAGTATGTCGGTTGGGGAAAGTGTTACACCGTCACTAAACAATGAAGGAGATAAAACGACATTTGTGAATAGTCCATCACCTTTTTCCACTCTTCCTCCAACGACTCCCACGACTCCTATATCCGCAAGAAGACCTTTTGCAATAAAAGTGCTATATGCAGATACTGAAACGCCAACAGACAAAATAACGACTGCATCCGTACCTTCGTCAATTCAGCTATCGACTGACAGCCCCACAACGGTATTTAACACTGTATCTGATCTATTATTAACTAATAATAAATTAGTATCGTCAGAACTAACTAGCATGTTGTCGAATAACATAAAAAATATTATTCAAAACATGGACGAGGAAAGTAGATCTAGAATTTCTGTAGATATGGCCAAGTTATTGAAATCACTAATACCAAGAGCTTTAGACAAACTTTCGACTGATATTGACAACTCAGATTCCATACTTAATACAACACCTTACAGTTTGGAGGATATTAATGATACCGCTAATATTCAAATTATTACCAACCCTGAAAATATACAAAGTGAAAATCTCCTCCAAAGTGTATCAAATGTAAACATTGTATATACCACTGAAGCGAACCCTAGTATTAAAGTTGTATCGGAAACGCCAAGCGCAGTCACGCAAGCTGTAAATAGCCTTAATGTAGGAAGCACAACGTCTTCGTCTGATAGTCAGACAACGACAGCGGGTATCATATTGACAACTGAATTTGTTACACAACAACCTAATTCGATGACGAAAAGTAACACATTAAACGATAATGATACTGCTGCGTCGTCTAGATCATCAGATATAGACTTAACAAATATTTCAACACAATTAAATAGCGACCAGTCTGGTATTATAACAACAACCAATATAAATGTTCCTAGTACTACTAATAAGCCCTCCCCTCTCCCACTTTTCACTAATGTCCAACTGGATGATTTTACGTCTAATAATGCGCAGACGAATAATTTATCAAATGTTCAAAAATCTTTTTCCGTATCACCTTTTTCCTCTGTAGATGATTTTGATGATATTGATAATCTTCAGTACCCAACTCAATTATCTCCTCTACAACTTTGGATTTTATCTAAAAAAGCACGTGTTTTAAAAATGATAGAAGATCTTATACGACAACATAACACTGAAATAGTAAATGCTCCACTTACTGAAATTGTGAACCAACCGAATGTGCAACTATCTAGCCGTTTGACTGAAATTATGAACACAATGAATTTGACTACTGAAATGTCAGACATAAGTAGTACGACTATATCGACTGACCCCATGACCACTTCCTCATCCCTTCCTTCTTCTGTACTAAATTCTACACCACTTACTGAATCTGACCGTATAGCAAGTGAAAATTCACAAACAACAACACTTTTTGGTGAAATCACAATGCTCACTACTACGCCAATTCCATCAGATGTAGCTTTGTCCACTACTCCTTCTGATGTTGATAAATTGCCTTTACAAGCTACTAGCGAAACAGCTGATGCTTTATCTAGCACCACTCCAGTGGCCACAACAGAATCCACTACAGTTGCCGATCTAATGAGATCTCTTGAAATATCTGAAACAACTATTTCAAATAGAAATAAAGAACAGACCGGTATGCCAACAACTACAGAATTGATGCCAACTGATGATCCAGGAAATACTGAAACTACAACAACATCAATAGATTTAACCACTGAAACTATTATAACAACTGAAAGTGTTCTAGAAACTACTACTCAATCAGGTATCGATACTACTACCGTTACTCTTATAAATGAAACAATGTCAAACGATACTGTAACAGTTAATAATCAATTCAACGTCGCCACACCATCATCAATTCCGAAAAAAGATTATGTCATTTTTGGAATTCTGCCTAATAATACAGTGGTACGTAAAGACCCTAACGATAATATACTGGAATCATTAACAGAGGCAAGCCCGTATATCATTTATGGCGTACTACCAAATAACACAGTAATACGAAAATTTCCAAATGGAACTAGAGTGCCACGAATCATGCAAAAAATTGACGTACTACCAATCAGCCCATGGAGCCTAAGAAATCCATACAGCCCCATCCATAACATTCCGGCCATTGTCAGACCGCGGTCTAACCCCATCCGAGTATCCACTAATACTGTGACATCCACAGACACCACAAATAACGGAACGGAAAATCAATTAACCAACGACATTGTAAATAACCTCCAAACGATGGTATTGACTTTAAGTTGTTTAGCTTGAAAGCTGTGCTTGGGGCTTACTTTTCAATCTGCGTATTTTAGAACACTAGGTTGTGTACTCGAAGAACGGTGTTGGTAGGTCTTGGTAAGCTCTGCATGCCTGTAGCACTATAACGCTTGGTTGATTAACATTGCAATAACCTTATATTTCGTAATTGCAGATATCCTCATCGGCACTTAATATAAAAGATAGCAGTTCATTGGGTATTACTACTGCCACAAATAGGCCGCCTGCTGAAAAAAGCACTGCCTCGCATGTTTTAAGTTTACGCACAACTACAATGCTACCTTCTGTTGATGAAATTTTGCTTAATAGTATATCTTCAGCCACTAAAGAGGAGATGGTCATATCTTCAATGACAAGTTCTACTCGCGAACCAAGAATATTAACACTGGATATCGATCCGGAGGTATAATCATTATTTACGTCGTGAAATATATAAATGACATTAATATCTAATTATTCTAAAATTATAAACTAACTTTAACTATTGTAACAATTAATATTATTCTATTGATGTGATATTATTTTATTTTTGAGTAAAAGAAATTCATGCATGCATGAAATACACTCCGTTAAACAAGGTTTTCCAGGTGAGTGGTGAAGGTTCAGTTTCAAGTGTCATGGTTTTTTTATATTTATTGAATTATACTTGTGCGATTATTTTAAATATAATATACATATTTAGTTTTTTTTTAAATACGTTACAGACGAAACAGATTCGAACAGAAAAACCGAGTAGTGGAAATGGAAATACAGTTTTTAAATTTATACCGATAGATGAAGTAACAGTAACATCTCAAGAATCAAATGTATTAAAATTAGCATCTACCAAAATACCTAAAACAAGTACAACGAATGAAGCTCAAACCACAGTTACCGAGAGTAATACTCAACCAACGCAAATTCAAACTGGATTAGATAACATAAACGATCCAACTACCACCACTCAAGTTAATGCAGCAACAGCTTTTGAAACAAATACAGATAACAGTTTAGGAACAACAACGAATTCAATAACTTTGACAACTGAAAGTATTAGCTCCACAACAACTACCAGAGCTACAACACTTGCTCCAACAACAGAAATATCAACAACGACTACAACTACTACAACTCAAGGCAAAATTTCAACGATTGCAATTCCTACAACAACTACATCAATTCCGACAACTACTATGCAATCTACTACAATTCCAGTTATAGCAACGACAACCCCAGTTGTCACGACAACTCCTATTGCAATTGCAACTCAAGCTCCAATGACAACAACAATTCCATCAACAGTTTCAGCAATTACATCTTCTACACCTACCGCACCGACGACTATGGAAGTATCAACGACGGCTATTTTAACTACCACTTCCGTGCCAAGTACTACTAATATTGTAAACGCAGTTAATAATTACCAAAAAGATGTCGAACTTCTTCAAACTTTGTTACAAGATGTAGGGCGGAACCCTAAAAACTTAAAAGTACAAAGCAATGGTAATCAAATTGGTCAAAATAACGACATGAAGTTGTTACAAGCTCTTTTGTCTACTACTGGTCAAAAGTCGAATGGTTTAAAGGCTCAAAATTTAAAAAGTCAAAGTGAAACTTCTACAGTCCGATCTATTGAAGATGATTTACGTCAGTTCGAGGAAGATACAAAATTACTCAAAGCTTTATTGCAAGCCACCGGTCGTAACCCAGCCGAGCTTAATTTGCCGTCATTAGACAATATAAGAGTTGCTACCACCACATCAACACCAAGGCTTGCGACTGTTACTACAACTGCAAGACCTACAGCTACTACTCCATTTACCAATCCTACTACGTTCCAAACGACAACACCATCAGTAAATGATGATTTAAGAAAACTACAAGAAGACACAAAGTTTTTACAATCGTTATTACAAGCAACAGGTCAAAATCCACAAACTTTAAATTTACCCGTTATTTCTGGAATAACTTCAAATGTGAGAATATCATCCAATCCATTGGCAACTTCAGTGGAATCAAATCCTACATCTCCAGTAAACATTCGGCCTGTATACACTACTAAGCCATTATTGGTATTACCAGCTACTACGCCTAGAACTGTTACAATGTCCACTTTTCAGTCGCAGTCTACCAACATAGCTACTGAAGATATTGGCATATCTACTACTTTCCCGCCAATCAATGCAAGATTAATAAGTACTACGCCAAGTAATACAATCCCAACGCAGAATGCAGGACGTACCGTGGCCACTAGATTAACTACTGAAATTCCTAGTACGTCAACATTTTCAGTTGAAGAAGATTTGGCATTTCTCCAAAATTTAGTAAGTATCTTAGTAAAATTAATTTATTTTTTATTTATCTCCATCCATAATATATGTATAGTGATTTTCATTTTTAATAGTGAATAATTTAAAATTAATATGCAACATAACACTTTTTTCAGAAAACTGTTTTAAATACAAACACTAAAACTGAAGATCCTGAAGCAGCACTGGCTAATCGTATAATAGCCCTCGCTGTTGAAAAAAGTTTAAATGAGATACAAACTGGGACTGGAACAGTAAGTTCAACGACAGTTCAACCGACGACTAGGACAACACCAATTACTACTACGCGGCTCACTACTACGCGCCCGACAACAACACGACCCTCAACAACACTTCCTACACAAAATACGCCATCTATAGAAGACGACATAAAACAATTTGAGGAGGACACCAAACTCTTGCAGGCGCTCTTAAAAGCGACGGGCCAAGATCCCTCTAAATTCAATATTCCAACATTCCCAACCACTAATGTGAGTCCAGATAATCCTCCTGCCATTAATGAAGATTTGCAGCTATTATCAAACCTGCTTGCCAAACCATCTCCCCTTAATGAACCCTTCGATTCTTTAACACAGAAACCTAGAACCGGTCCCAGTGTTGACAGGCAAACAGCAAGTACTGTATCAGCTTCGACTACTGTGAGGCCATTTGGTACAAAAATTGCTGTAAAAGACGACATACGGAATGTACAAGATGATGGTAAATTATTACAAACTCTTAAACAACTTCAGGATGCACAAGACATTACGACGCAGAAAAATAAACTCGCTCTTACAGGTAAGTCTATTTAAGCTTTGATGTGATTTAAAATGTTTTAAAATTATTGTAAATATGATTTTGTTCTTATCTATAGTATCTATTAGTGACAATATAATTTTGAATTGTTCATAAATGAAAATTTTGTTCCTTTTTGGGTTTATTAGGTCAATCGTCCGACGAGGCTCTTAAAAAGCTGATACAGCAGACAAATCCAACTGGAATGGTTTCTGAAGCGACAAAATCATCAATTTCATTGAGCACGGAGTATGGCAACAGTAACGATGCGCTGCTCGCGGCATTGCTCAAGGAGCAGGGTTTCGGTCCAACCACGGCAAGTTCTTTGGATGAGCAACTTCGACTGTCTGTTAGTTACTTTTAATATTTCCTTTCTTTAACAAATTCATCAAAAATATATTTGTGGGGCTAACGTTCTCGTAACAAACACATTTCATAACGCAGACATAATTTCCAATCTTCGCTTTTCACATTTACTGTTGTCAATGTCCTTATATTTCTCATTTAAATCTGCATTCAATTTACTCACATAATCTTTTCTTGGCATATACAATTGACTACTTTTATCATTATCATAAATAACTTCATCTTATAGGACTATTCTAGACATAACTATAACCTCGTAGGCTTTACTCAACCAAGTGGTAGTGACGCCGAAGACTAGGCGAAC
>DWQK01002865.1:0-12402 GCA_018231225.1 Noctuana stator | reverse complement strand
TTTAATATACTGCTAAGATTTAAATGATGTTCAAAACAGTACGATATTTCACATCTACAAGATTGCGAGTTTAAAATCGAAAGGCACTTGCGTTTATTTATTGACCGAAAATGTAGGAAAAAGGCTCCAACGAGCGCCAGCTGTTTTAAATTACCAACACTTCGTAAGCCTGATTTGCTTCTTATATTTTTGGAAGTTCATTATTCCTTGGAATGCTTTCTTCCTAGTATTAATATGACAAGGAAGATCATGAAGTACTGTTATTTTTGTAAATAAAAAGTAGGTAGGAAGTAGACGAGACACCACATGATACGAAAATAGTATTCGTCGCATGGACATAACCAACACCAAAGAAGTTGTTAATGCAATTCTGACTTTGAATTATAAACCCTCATAAAATCATTACAGTAACAGTTTTCATAAAAAAACAATGTGTGGCAAAAAAAATAAGGAATATACCTACCAAAGAAAGGCCGCTCGATTTTAAATTGCAAACAATTCACAACTCCTAAAACTAAAGTCAAGTTTACACTGTTTAACCCAATAAAATATCTAAACGTAGAACTACGAGTACAAGAATCCGCTGGCGCTGAAGTAACGTTTTTTTACGGAATAGTCAAAAACCACTACGTACCTAACCTAAGGCAGTTAGGTACTAAAGAAAACCTAAAAAATACCTATCATAAGTTGACACCAAAAAAGATATTAATAATAACCCTTAAGAGACCTATCAATAAATCCCGCATTTACATTACCTTACCAGTCGGAAATCAAACGTCGTATCTTCTTGTGTTAATTTGGCTTGGTGACTAAAGTATTATATTCAATCTACACACAGAAAAAGGTAACGTGACAATAAAGTAAAAATATAACTCTATACATAACAATTTATAACGGAACAAAAACACGAAAAAGCTTGTAGCTTCCCCTTTGTTCGTACTTTGTAAGTAACGCTATCGCTTGTAAAACTTTGATCAACATGGCCCGTGATTAATTTATTCTTTATTATTGATGTTTCTTAATGCAAAATATTCGTTTTATGCCCTAAGAGGCGGGCCGACGAGAGTAACTTTTTAAAATTCCAACCCAACTCTGTAAAGTAATTAGAATTTTTCCAGCGGCCCCATTGTGCTGCGAACTCTGCTCACGCAAACTTTTAATGCGATTTAAATTCAAATGCTATTTTACAGTTTCTTTTGAAGAGTTGATTTTAATGAAATATTGATTATTGGGACAGTGGAGGTCCAATTTTCTCACTGACTGCACCACGTCCGTGGAGAGTTGTAGAGGGAACTTGTAGAGTATAGATGATATTGAAGGTACCTTTTAATTTTTACAGATCTTTATTATTTTTGTGAGACTATGTTAGTTGGTCATATTACTATTATATCTGGTACTCATTTACTTATCTACTTGTGATGATATTATTGTCACAAACACGATGCCACATACCTACTGATGGATTGCGAAAAACATTACATACAAATATTATTTACATGTATACATATAAACATATAAACAAAAACTAAAAAAAAAGAAGTAGGCATAGAGAACTATAGCTACATATAAACGGCGACAGTTAATCCGTCGACGTTATATTCAAATTGCTGCGACACTAGGACCAAGTGGAAAGTCATTGGAGATCAGCTCAAACTCCGTGCAAATAGGAACCATCAATCCAATAGGCTTTCTATCAAGGACAAGGGACAAAAGGCCCGTCGTACTACTAGAGATATACGGAAGAGTTATTACACAGGAAAATGTTTGAATAGAGGGGAATTTAACCGCTATATATCTTGTATTAACGTATCTAAGTCAATGCTTTCTGGACATTTTTGAAATAATTCAGAAATAACTTATTTGTCTTTTAAATATTGGATTATAATGGAAGTTTTAAATAGATAAATGACAGAAACGCTCATACAATTTGTCGGTTTGGGCTGTATTGGCATACAAAAGAGTTCATACTCCAATTCCTATTTGAATAACTATTTAAATTTGGCATCATGACAAAAACTCTCAACCTATTTGCAACTCCTTAATTGATGCCGCACAGAGCGTTCAGGAATCAATGAAATTGAATGCTATTGTGCACCGCTAGTCGCTACTGCACATAAAGTAGTTTCTGGCTGAATGTCGCTAAACCTGATTCAAAGTAGTTTGATTACGTGATTAACATGATGCCGATGCAACAGCGATACTGAGTTTATTCAGTATGTAGTGTTACAAGGTATAAATAGTTTTCTTCTTTAAACTAAATTAGTAGTGTGTGTAAACTTGTGTGTTATCCCACTAGTGTTATGAGGGAGTAAGTACAAAGCTAAATCTTAGGTATATAGGTACTCGTAATCTTTGGCACTTACTAAGGAAATTTATATCGGAATGCTGTCCGCCACTGCTGCCTCGCACGTAATTTCAGTCATGTTGATTGCAAAGTTGTCCGACTTTTTTCTCCCGGCTTACCTTAGACAAAGGTGGAATACTGATCTCCACATTATTTTATTTAAAGCTTACGTCTCTTTAAAAATATCCTGGTATTAATTTCATTGCAAATTATTTACTCAATTGTAAAAAGACCAAAAATGTAGCGAAAGATTTCGTATAAAAGAGATTTCAATGCAAATCACCAGTAATCTGATTACTGGGTACCAGTGATCCAAAGAACCTTAATGAATGACGCACGTAGCGGCGGCAGCGGTCGGAATTTGAAGTGGGTTATATTGATGTTGAAAGGGCTTTAAATCCAGTAACAAAATTAAGTATGTATGTATATGCACTTCAAAATAAATATTAGCACGTTTGATGTGTCAAATAGATTTCTAACAGTGTACCTACTAAAATTTTTATCTAAAAGATTGAATCGTGCATAAAAATTGACGACTCATGTGGTGGTCACCATACCGGTTCTCCATTCAGAGGGTCCTGGGTAGGATTCTCAGCGGGGCATAAGTTTAAATTATAATAACATTTTTATTGTAAATGAGTAGTAGATAAACGATCATGCATGCTATTAGATGTGAAGTGAAGTGGTGATCGTCACTGCAACCTACAGACACTCACGTAGCTTTTCTTTAAAAAAATAACGTTCTCTTAATAGTTTTCCCGCAGCACGTCCCTCCTGCTGAATTCAAATCTAAACGTGGACTTCAATATCGGGACTGACACGTTCAACGTGACAAACATTCAGACGAGACAACACGTGAAAAGCATATTTAAATCTCTTTTTTATCAGGTATTTTATGACCCGTTTGGTCTACACCACTGGTAACCATACCGGTCCGCTATTCTAAGGGTCCTGGGTTCGACTCTTGACGGGGCGGAAGTATCTTTCTGAGGAATTGAAATCTTAGACACTAATGAGAAGCAATATCTTCAGATATAGCTTCTTTTCTATTTGAGGTTGGATGTGAGTGTCCAGTCCATGGGTTGCGGCGACCACTTTTACATTTTCTATTTGCTTGTTTAACGTAAACTTTGTAAATGTCGCTTCATCTCAGTCCAAGCGAAAACGTGTGCCTCACTATCTAGACTGATGCGATCAACGTGCCACACATTCAAATGGTGGAGCTCTGCGTGAAATGTACAATATTTATTCCTTCCGTTCAAAAGTGTTAGCAGGTACCTGTGAGTTAATTTAGAAAAAAAAAATACTAGTCAAGTTTTTAAAGCTTTGTAGCTGAAACAGTGTTATAGTTCTCATCAATCGTCTTAGAACTGGATAGCGTTGGAGTGTGGATCAGTTCGTTTATTTAATAAACTATAACTAACGTTATACGAACAAAATTTTCAAGTTAAAACTATTTTTAAACTACTTAGTCAATATGTGCAAAATTAAATAGGTTCAATCATGTTGTCATACAAATTCAATGTAAACAAACAAACAATGAAATCTTTGCTCATTATATTATTAGTATAGATAATATAATACTTCTAAACTTTTTTCTTACCATCTGATCCTTTAAATCCGGTAGGGCCCACGACGCTTGAATAAATCCATATTTTAAAATCGCACCACTAATAGAAGATTAAGTACTTAATCGCATTCTAAACAACAACTTTCCAAACAATTCCCAATTTTTGGTATAAAACCCACGCACAAATTAAAATGCCGTCCTACGTATGAGTACGTCTCGGCGAAATGCCACGGTTGGAAAACATAAAATTAGTTAGAGGTTAATTAGTTGACTCCAGACTCTGGCAGTCTATTTATCAGGTAATTTACGTTCTAGACTAACCTAGGTTCCTAAATTTAACAGTTATACCCTGGAGCAACATAAAACAGTATTTGTCTAATTTCAGTATTCATGACAATAAAAAAGGAAGTTTTTAATGTTTTTTTATTTTAATAAAGCAATTGGCGCTCTATATAATCGATTAAGCAATTATTAACAGATGGCATATTTGCCCGGTTAGAGCTCTTGATGCAGGATAAACCAAGAAGACCAAACCGCTCCACCCTTCCATTACAAAAGCAGAAATAAGGTCCTCATGCCTTAGCACTTTACATCTTATATTTTTTTTTCCTGTAATTGGAATTACAGGCATTTATCACCGGTAACAGCCCAATCTCGACGGAAACTTCTGTCATATCCAATAAAGAAGTCACATAAAATAAGGCTTAAACTAACCATACCAGCCAGGTTATTTATATAAGTCGTGTCTGGCAACACTTCTGGCCTGAAAGTTGGGCAATATTTTTTGTTTGACAAATGGCTACGGAAACGGGACTTTGCCAAAGTTTTACCTCCATTAATACGAGGAGGTACTCGGTTATTTCTGACGGGCCAAGCATTTGCCAACCTAAATTCAGTGTTTTAATGAAGGTACTTAGAATCTACTTTTTCATGAATTTAAGTTCTTATTTCAATAAATTATAGTCGAAGTGAAAGTAACAAGTGATGAAAATGTCGTAGTATGTTTAAAACAAATTACCTACAGGAATTCTGTTTTTCTTTATCTCATAGTTAATGACAATGAGCTTTTATTCGTTCGTTTTGACGTGAAAGGGGACAAAAAAACAAAAACAGTTTCACAATTATAATGTTACATTCAGATTAACTCAAAAGAAGTAAGTAAGCAGTAATAGCCTAGTTTAGAAGTTCGGCCTCCCGGTCCGCTGAGTTCGAGTTTCAGTGTACACACACTTTAAATTTTCAACCATCATCGTCACAACCTACGATGCCTTGTATTTGGGTAAAGAAAAACATCGTAACAAAACCTACGTGTCTGAGAGTTGTCCATAACGTAACGGTGGTAATAATATAATAAGTTTTAGTATAACGATGACAAACCCAAAACCTAAGTACCTAAGTACGAGAAAAAACTTAATTAATTAAGATTTTATATCACATAAAACATATATCTACCAAAATTTCTGACTTCTTAGTTGACTCGTAACACTTTTGTCAATGTCACACACTGGCTTTCTAAATTTTCTGTACAACTCAAAGCAAATAGCATTCCGTTTCGATAATTAAAGGAAGATCCCTTCAGGTGTGTTCTTAATTACAAAACTCTACAGTTGCAAAGGAATAATGAGTACTCAAAACATCAAACTTTTCGTGAATGCTTTCAACGTTGAAGGAGCAATAGCAGAATCAATTACATGCGCCTTCCAGCTCGATGAGTCCAGAAATGCACGGGTTGGTATGGTTGTAATCTTAGGGCCGTTGGTATCTAGTTATCTACGCGGCATCCGGTTCTGCCGCCTGCAGAAACCGGCTCGCTTGCCGAATGTTGTAAGCTCATACCTAATTCCTTAATATCTAAATACCTTCGTTAATATTATATATATAACGAAGACTAGCACTTCTATTCATCATTTGGACTTACTCATATATATACAAAATGGCAGATATTCATTTCTTTCTAAACCCAATTTCAGTACACACGAATGAAATCGTCGGCAGAAGCTAGTATAGAATAAAATACTCTGCTCGGAAAGGAAAATCATGAGATCTATCTTTTAACTTTTTTCGTGTACTATATTTTTTACCGTTTTAAAGATATATTAGATATTTTTTACCATCTTTAACTGTGTCTGTGACGTACGGACGGACATTTCTAAATAGGTTTACTTTTACCCTCCAGGTACAAATCCTAATATGAACGGTAAAAAGAACAAATAGCAGGCAAATTCGTACGTTTAATATAACAAGTATTTGATAAAACCGTTGAAAATATTAACAAGATTAGGTAATTTATATTCATTTCGGTAAGCACTTACCTAATTTTCTGTTTCAGTAAAGACCCCCGGGGAGGTCAATGAGGTTAATAGTAAAACGCAATGACTCTGATAAACACTGGTTCGCTACGCCTCTAAACTCTTTACTACCTTTTTGTTTACGCTAACTATATTTTCAACCTGATATCACAAGCCATTGTATTTTCGAAATTAACCTATATTATTCAATGTTTGTCACAAAAAAATTATAAGTAATTTATAAATTAAAAAGTCTACTTAATAAACACCGAATAACACACGCATGAAAATTGTAGAAATGTAAAATTCAAAAAGCCTGTATTATTTATTATCTATACATCAACCAAATTTAATAGTATCCGACTAAGATTGGAAAGATAATTTAACCTTCGTCGGTGGCGAAAATGAGATGCTAACAAGCCTTTTAGTATTCCAACCACGAAACTTCGATCCACCTGCTTTTCATATCACGGCAATCGACGACCCAGAAGTCGACTGCGACTCTCTGCCTGAATGACAATTCCTATCCATAAAAATCAATTGGGCCACAGAAATCAAGCAGAGGCAATGAAATTAATTGAATACCAAAACTGGTATATTTACGTGTAACTTCTTACTTTGAAGCATTTATGAATAAACTGTTATATTAAATCTTCTACAGGTATGTTGGTAGGAGTAGGTATATCAGTTTCATCCAGTCTTATAAATTTAATGACGTTCATAATAATAATCTTTACATCACTTTTGTTCCCTCTATTTAATTTAAGTCTACAGTTGTAATCTCATGAACGTCATAAAAATTTTTATAAATTTTTTATAAATTTTTATAAAAATTTGATTTTAAATAAGTGTATATTATATATGTATGTAGTTAGTACAAAAATAAAATGAAAATATAGGTGTCAGTCTGTCACAACTACACACATTACAAACGGCAACTGGTATGCCCGTGTTCTCGAGTAAAAAGGACACCCTTAAAAAGCGAATGAGAGTTTTAATTATCCTACAATCGGATTGTAGTTGTAGACTGTATTTTATTGTATCCTCTAGAATTCGATACTGGACATGACTATAGTGGTTCGATTCCAAACCTGCAGTGATTTCGGACGCCGGCATCTGCCGGCCGCCGAATATCTAGAATAGGTCCTAGAATAATCATGTTTAGTATAACGGTACCAAGAATATGCTCAAGCATAACGATAATTATGAATATAGGTTTTTAGAAAATAAATTCTTTAACCCGATTTTTCATATCAATATCAATCAATCCAGATTTCATTTCAAAATACACTAACTATGGGCTCTAACATCTGTATTCAGCCTAAACATCCATCCTTTGGAGGTCCACTGTTGGAAATAGGTCTCCCCTAAGCGTCGCCATTCCGCCCGGTCCTGCGCCCTGTGGATCCAGCGGTCTCAGGTCAGCAGTCCATCAGGCCGAAGGGCGACCTGTGCTCCTTTTGCCGAGACGCATTATTACATAGAGATGTTTTGTTAGTTTTTACCCTGTTCTTATATAATAAACAATTTTGTTAAATCTGCATCTGATTTTTATTACAAATAACATCATTAACTATATGAAATTGAAACAATTTGTTCTGGTATTTCATACTGAAATCTACATAAAACAGATAAAAGGTCATTCTTGTTCTTCTTCGGATGATTGCACTTGAATACTTTTGCATCGACACAGAGTACTGAGTGATAAGTCTGCACCGCTGATTGCGGCACTACTCAAGAACGACCGCTAAATGTAAAAGTTTTAATCATATTTAAATTGATAATGTTACGTCTTCACTACAGCATATATAATAAACAGAAATAGTGACCATCTTGTGGTTATAATAAATAAATAATAAATCCTGGAAAAGCTAACGCACATACGCATACGGGTCACGTGACGATTGCACAGACATTTAATAAAAGGAGAACTATTGCACTTCGGCTATATTGTACAAAATAGATTAATAATATTATGTTTAATAACATTCAGGCAATTCTTGTCATAGATAATAATATGTTTTATAGCGCAATAATTTTGTTTGGCTTTCGTTAAGTGAAATCGAAGTGCTACGACAATGCACTATCAATTAACTTTTAAGTAACAATCAAGATATCACAATCAACTATCAAATATCATTATAAAAATGCTTTGAATGAAATTACAGCGATCACACATAGAAATCAGCGCTTAGATTATTATGTACCTATAAGCTGTCATTTTTAACAGGACTCTGTGGATCCACTTTTCCATCCAGTTTTACTACTAGAAAAACAAATTAAAAAAACTGAAATAAAATTGTTTCCCCTCAAATTGTGAAAACTTTTACTTTACAATCTAACGGGCGAGAAAAACGTCACTTTACAAACTGATGAACAATCGTAAGACACCACCAAAGTACATATTATATTTTCTGAAGTAATCTAATCTAACGTAGCCTATTCTGATTACGTTTCATTATAGTTTGGTTAAGTTAGAGTTAGAACAGTTTTTATTTTTTTTAAATAATGTTAATTTATAAACGGTTTGTGATATACTCGTATGTATATTATAGTTTACAATTTTTCGACAGGATACAAACTTACACATAAAATAATAAACTAATAGTTTTTACCATGGTCACATAATTAAACAAATTCGTCTACTGAAGATTCTCGTCTACTGAAGATTCTCGGCATCCATTCTTTTCTTTCCGGAATACAATACTCTACATCATCTAGTCTACGAGTTATGGTTACCCAGCAAGCCATAATTATAAGTTATGCGTTTATAATAGTGCTCAGTAATAAAAACTCGTTATATCGTATAAAATTTATGAATACGAATAGATGTGCTAGTAAACTGCTATGCTCAAAAGCAGCGCTGTGTCTCACTAGCTTGGGACAGCGGTTGTGCGCTGGACCGGAAACAGTGACGCAAGAAATCGATCAAGAGAATTATGTTCAAACAAAACTTATCTGAAAAAACGAGGGCGACGCCTTCGCAACGACACCTTGACACGCCGCGCCCTTGACTCTGGTGAAAACGGACACAGCGCTGCCCGCTCGAGCTCATCCTTGCCGTTCAACTTTGATTTCCAACCCTTTTTAGTAAGCCGATATTTTCTGAAACAGTTCTGTTAGTCAATTTCAGACCCAATGTATCAATGTAGATTTTGAACGTTGTCTATTAAGATCTATTAGGACATTGTTTCCCTTGGGCTTTTGTATGGAATTCTTGTCTAAAATCATACTCGAGTCTGGCCATTTATGTCACAAACCAATTTGTTCAAATTGGCAAAAAATTACTCAATTTCCTCAAACTCCAGTTTTTTTTTTGTTATACATAGGTACTCGTTCATATATGTTCAATGAACGATCTACCTATAAGTATCTACTATAACAATAAGAAAAACAAATTAGGCGCTGCATTCACTTAGAAAACATTACAGAAGTCCACACATATACACAGTCATGGAAAGAAGTTACTTATACATACGAATAATAATACAATGAATAGATAATACTATCTATTCCCCAAAAGAAAAACAATATTTTTCTTATACGAAACACAGGAGTTTTGAGCAGAAACGAATTTGAACGAACGAACAAATTCGTTCCTATATAGGATTATAATCTAACATACTTTCAAATAAATGTAAAGCAATGTAAAACAACACCAATTTTACCTACAAATAAAAATTGTTGGCTCAGCGAATGCTCCGTTATCTGTGAATCCCGTCAAATACAATTCAAAGTTATAAAAGGGAAATCATACGGCATAAATATAGAGCTTTTTGCAAGATTTATTTGAAAAGCTTGTTTCTCGTAAACCTAATTGACATTGTTCGAGAAGTAACGTATTGTATTTTTAACCGATAAAAGGTTTTCAGTGCATATTTATAACAGTGTCTTTATGGATGTATATATGTATGTGTTGTGTATACATAAAAGCTCTACGAGGACCGATTTTCATGAATATATTGCTATTACCGTAAAAGCAACGAAAATATTTCTTCTTGAACTCACTTTATGATACGAGTATATAATCAATATCAATATTTCTTTTCTACGTACAAGAAATTAACATATAAATTAAAATAAAGATGTTAAAAGAACCCTTTTCTTAAGATGTCTTGTTATTGAAATTTCATACTGTTTATACTCATTAGTAAGATAAGATAATTAAAGATAACAGGCAAAGTAACAAAGTATGTTGTTACGATAATAATTTTAATGCTATTAGTTGTCGATGGAAAATGAATTAAAATAGGACTGTGTGCACTGCGTAAACATTATTACAGACATTGAAAATATTATTTTAACAATAAAAATAATAGATCCAGGTCACTCGCCTTGATGCGACCCCCAATATTTAGTTGCCGTGACATTAAAACCACACAGAAAGTTCTGTGGCAATACTATATAAGGTAAGTGAAACTAGCAACAGGTATCATTTGGCAATCGAACACTAGTTCCAGGAGAAAAGAAAACAATGAGGAGCTTTACTTACGTTTGCCTTGTGGCAGCAGTGGCAGTCGTGTATGCAAGGGAAACGCGTTATAAGAGAGAATCAGATCTCGTGGCGGCAGCATCCAATCACTGGGAAAAAGGGGACGGTGCAGAACATTACGGCGATAACCACCATGAACACGGGGCTCATGAAGATAAAGGATACAAAGGATACCACGAGCACGAACACGGCAAAAAAGGCCACGTAGATCACGAGGGACATAAGGGATACTATGACGAAAACGGTGGACACAAAAAACATCACCACCATGACGACGGATACTACGACGAGCACCACCATGGAGAAAAAGGCGAGAAAGGACACGAATACGAAGAAAAAGGACACTTCCATAAGGGTCACTCCACTAAGGGACATCATGGTGTCCATAAGTTAGATGAGTTCAAGAAGGATAAGCACTTCCATGATAAGCATGGTGAGTCTGGATTTGAGGAAGGGTACGGCGGATACCACCAAGAAGGTGGCTTCAAAGAGGGAGGCGACTTCCACAAGGGACATGAACAGGGGGGATTCCACGAGCATGAGCACGGAGAAAAGGGTCACCACGAGAAGGGCGGACACCACCACGGCCATCAGGGGCATCATGATGAAGGTGGCCACCACGAATACCACCACCATGATGAGGGCCACGGCAACAAGGGTGGTCACGAGGACCACAAAGGTTGGGGATGGGAAAAGGGACACAAATAGAATACTCAATCTTTGCTAATCTCAATATTTTGTTACTGTTGTTTTGTGATACGTGAATAAATATTCTATTTATTATTTCTATTTATTATTCAGGAGGCCACTAACGTAGTCGAAGTTATACTGTTTCAGTAGTCGACTGTTTAACATTGCAGTCTACTCTTTTGCTGAATATGACTCAACAAAATAGAACACAATAAATCAAGTTTTTATAACACTACTAACTGACCTGGCAAACCTTGTTCTGCCATATAAATTATGTTATTATATATCACATCCATATACATTTATAACACATTTAAGTACCTATTTTTAACAACTGATTTAAGTAATAGCCACAGTCAAAAAACAATTGGCCACCTTTGGTTGATTGCGAGTTTCCCCTTAACCCATACCAATGCCGGATTTGGCAATAAACGTAATACGAGTAGGCTATTGCTTAGAGCATTATGTCTCATAGGGCCCCAAACTGTACTATGCAAACTTTAGTTTAGTCACTTGTAAAATAGCCCCCGTAGGGACGATAGTAGAGATTGCCATAATATATATTTTATTGCTAAAGTCGTATACATAACCTAAACTTAATCCAAAATCGATCATAATACTCACTTCTAATATTCATGACGGAAATAAGTCAATGTGATGTAGTGAACAAATAATCCAGATAGAACATATTTAAATCTTTTTGTTTCTTGGTTTGAATGCTGAAGGTTCTACTTTCTTTTTGTATTATATTAAATGTAGACTATATTTTTTAGTCTACAGATAGGTAATTTCGATATAATTTTTGATATTACTCACATAATAATTCTACTACTCGAAGTCTCGTAACGTTGTGACAATTTCAAAACGTGATAATGTTTCCCTTTATAAGGTGAGATGAAATCTATGTTAGACTTACTTAAATAAATTATGCCATCTCTTAACAATGACTACAAGTAATTCATAACACTTCAATACTTAACATAAACCTGGAAGTGGAAATCTCTTCAAAGATACTCGC
>DWQK01002864.1:0-12403 GCA_018231225.1 Noctuana stator | reverse complement strand
AAATTAACATCCGAACCGCGGTTCCCAGGCAGTGACATCGCCTGGCGGAGATCTCTCCTTTTCCTCCACATATATAATCTGAATTGAAAATTAAGTATGCATGGAGTTTCAGGGCGATAAATCGATCTAGCTAGGTTCATATTTGGAAAATTGTTTTATCCATGTTTTCAGGTAACGAAAAGCTGCTACAATATATTATGTCCTGTGCATCCCACTTTCTGTTGTAAATATAAGCTGCCTTCTTTACATTATGCAATGCTACGGCGATATAGAAGATGATTTCAGATAATAAGATGTCAATTTTATTCATTTTATTTACCAAAAATTAAAATACCAAACTATGCTTGGTCATCCAGGAACTTTTATTTAGCTAATATCTACCTTCTAAATTGAATCACCAGCAAGAAACATTCTTGGACAATGGACTAACTACTGGACTTAATTAAATAATCCATTTAACGAATACGCGCAAAAGATAAAATAAAAACCACATACCTAATGAATCCTTGTCTGAGCCAAGACTCTTTAACTCTCTTGGACTATCAGAAGACAGCGGCCTCGGAGGCAACGGTGGTCTTGTTACTAATGGAGACAACACTATAGGGTTCAAAGGCACGTTGGATGGGGACAAGGGTGATATGGAGGGGATGACAGGGGACTGTAGGGAGGGAACGATCGGTGATGAGGGAATGACTGGAGATGGAATAGCAACGGGGACAGCGCTTATGATGGAGCTCTGAGCATCATTCTGTTCCGAAGAACTATTCGAACCCGGGCTCACTGTTGGGTCTGGTAAGTTTTCTAGTTTGAACCTGAGAAAGATAAAGAATGTTAATTTTTCTATTATATTAAGTTGCATTAATCTTCCAGCTTTAAATGTATAAAAAATATGCAAGACCACTTCATGAGCGGTTCTTTACCATTATCTATAAAAACTGCTGTTATAGCAGCAACAAAAATAAAATATCATCTGTGACAATTTCAACTGTAACTATTACTGTTCATGATGTACAGCGTGGTAACAGACGGACAGACAGACAGACAGACAAACAGAAAAACAGGAGTCACATTTATATGTGGGGTCCCGTTTTACCCTTTGGACATACAGAACCCTAAAAAAAGGCTAGTAACACCTTTTAAAATTTGCCACAAATTATTTTACTCTTGTCCTAAGGCGGTTTACACGCCTGAGCTTATTTCAAAAAAAGCATAGTAACATAACTAAAAAGATATTAATTAATGTCAATCTAAACATTACTTACCTAACACTCTTCTTATCTTCATCAAAACTAACCGCTTGCTTCGCTCTACCGTGCACTATACTTTCAGCTTTTCTTAGCAATGAATCTGATGTCTTCTCTCTAAGGATGCCTTTGGGCGGATCACTCTTGGTTACAGAGTCTTGTAGCAGTGACTTATCTGTGTCAGGACTTGGCAGGTTTGAGCGGGATATCTTCAGGAACATGTTGCCTTTACCTAAAGATAAAGGTTATTCGTTAACATTAACTAATTAAACATGCAGGTCACCTAACTTTATGTAACATACTCTAATCTATTGACATTACAATATTTATCCTAACAATCTTGCCATTGGCATTGAACATTAGACGGGTGTTGCTAGTAGTATTGCAATAATTTAATTAAACATCCATTTCTTACCTGTTAATGGAAGGCCCCTTTCAGTCTTGGCAGAAGACAGCAATGGACTGAAATTCTCTTCCTCTGGACTCTTGAGGATGTGCATTTTAAGATCTATAATCTCAGATTGCTGCTTAAACAACATCTTTGGTCTTTCAAAGGTCGTTGGTCGAGTTGGAGCATCTGAGTTCCTTGGTTTGCTCAATGAACTGTCCACACTACGTCTTAAAGGCGATATTCGCAAATCCACCAACTTCTTGTCCAATCTAGACAGTGGTGCCAATGGGGGTCTCCCCGTAGGAGTTAGACGCCTATTCCCTGGTACTAAAGTCGCATTTCCAGTTTCCTTTAAATCAGATTGGTGGTTTTCGCTGTCGGTAGAGAGGTCGTCATCATCGCTTTCGACTTTTGTTTCCACACGTTCCAGATTTTTGGTGTTTTCTTCTGATGTTAGGAGTTCCTGTAGAAATAATGTATTTAAGTTCTCTATTGGAATAACAGAAAATTTATATTAGTTTACACAGTTTATTTACATTACACATTTGCAAATAGGCCATTTTAAGATGTAAGTCATTCTACGAATAGGCATTTTTGTACAATCTTACCTGCACAGAGGCACAAGTATCATCTTGCATAGAAGCATCTCTAGCACGCTTCACTAGTTCCCTGTATACATTGTCCAATGGATGCTCCCATTGAGTCTTCTTCGTGTCTTCATTGTAGTAATAATGAGTCTGGAGTTTCTCGTCGAAGCTGCATTAAAAATGTTAGTTTAATTCTATGTGGTGGGTAAGGTATTTAAGGTATGTTCAGTCTACCTTAAGGAAAAGAGTGCCTAAAGCTGATATACTATATTATTGAATGTTGGTACAGTATATGCAAATACTTTATGATAAATAAAAAAAAAGCATTTGAGATTAAGAAAAAGTGTAAAGTAGTAGTACCTAGTAATAGTAGTAGTAGTAGTAAATTACTTACTAAGCCTTCCAAGGTGGTGGTAAAGCTTGCATGAGACCATCTTGAGCCAGGGGCAGGAGGTGACTCTCGCTCTCAGGATCAATGCCCAGTTGATGAGCATATTCAGTTATCTCTGAAATAGCAAATGGTTATTAATTTAAATGGTTAATTTGATTATTAAATGTTTCTTATTCTTCTTTTCAAGCTATATCTTATCTAATGAAATAAATGAAATAAATAAATAATGAAGGCTACCCTGTGTAGGGCCTAGTGCTAACTAATACTTTAGTAGAAATGTTAAGTCTGTCAATAAAATATTTCATTTCATTTCAATTGATTGTTTTTAAACCTTGAAAGCACATTCGAGTTCTTTTAAAGGTTTTGTACGACAAGGCAGCTTAACGGATTATTAGCATGTTGAATCCAGAAACATACTAAATACTGCAAGCTTTTGTGTCAGACGTCCTTTAATATTAAAGCGACAGTTATTTAAAATTATTGACCAAATAGAAACAATACGAACCCTCGGCCGACGGCTGGCTGTTTTCGTCGAAGATCTCACGGCAAACCACCACGGACGGGGAACTCATATTGCCAATTCATTCTATTTCATCTTGAACAAGATATGCTTCACGACGTTACAATAACATAACACCATTTTTATGCACATTTTTAATTTTATCAATTAACTCAAAACTAAATCCAGATTCTGCAACACCCCTCAAATCAAATTCGTAAAAATTTTGACAACTATTTTTAATTTTTTTATGACATTTATTTTTTACTGTCTGACGTCTGTCAGATATAACCACAGACTACTTAGGGATGATATAGCCGAAGAGTATATAGGTCACTACGGTATTTATACGTAATCAACATTGTGAGATTCAGCATCTGAATTAGAACACCGAGCAAATAAAAAGACTTTGTAAAGTTCTTGGGAAAATAATAACCATAACAAAGATATATGATATATAATATGCCAGAGAGAGATGCACATTGACTGTCCTATTTATTCTACACTCTTTATTCTGTGTCTATGTCTGTGTTGAGTTTCTATTAAGTAGTCCGTGGTTTATATTCTCTATGATAACAAATTGCAAGTTTTTACTTTTTTTAGAGTGAGACTGAATTTCTTTGTAAAGGAAAAAGTTAAAATTTAGTGTTAATTGATTTATCTAAAATAATAATTTAGACCATTATGACGTACGTAAAAGACGTTGCTTCGTTATATCAAAATCTCAAAACCGAGTGGGCAAAAAAGCCACGTAAATTGGATAAATGCGGCGAACTTCTTAACAAAATAAAGGTGAGTTTCTTCGATCGAACGATGACTTGTTAAATTGTGTACATAAATTCGGTAATATTTTGTGGAAATTCTTGTAGTATAATATTAACATTAGAGAGGGGTTAGTATTTTATAGCAATTTTTGCTTTGTCATTGTATTTTGTATCTCTTGTATTCAATCTCAAAACCAGAATTTCATTTATTATTATTGCCATGATGCTATAATAATATACAGGAACACAAATTTCCACTGACAACAGCATAGCATCCAGATCCATCTAATTTATTAAACCAACACTACATTGCAGCACTGTTTTCTTACTTTTATCAAAAAAACTGTATTTAATGAGGATTCACACTCACAGCCCCATACTAGGATTCCCTGTGTCGTAAGTGTCATGAATATATATATAATATTATAAAGACACACTCCCGGACCAAGAAAAGAAATTCTTAATTTTATTCATCATTTAAATTTCTCTCCTGGCGGGAATCGAACCCTTTGAATGACAGACTTGCACAGACACCACTGCACCACACGGGTTACTTACTGCAATTACTGCTCTTACAGTTTTAAAGAGTTCCATAGAGTTGTCTATATTATGCAATTATTTGATTTTTCAGGTAGCATTAACACAACTATCCTTTCTACCAAGCAACAACACTGCAGCAAATCAAAAGGAGTTGATACTTGCTAGAGATGTGCTGGAAATAGGCGCCCAGTGGGCTGTAGCTGTTAAAGATGTGAAAGCTTTTGAAAGATACATGTCACAGCTGAAATGTTATTACTTTGATTACAAGTGAGTTTTAATTACAATTAGACTTGCAGCTTGATGTGATGATTGAAGCAATTAAATTCCTTGCTTAATATTGTCTGTTAATCCTGGATAATGTGCGATTGCTTTTGCATGAGATACTTTGTACCCAATGTTCATAGGTATTTTTTTATTTGTTGCACCAACATGTCAATTGTCACTTCAGTTACAGGTGTAAATCACTTGAATTGACTGCACCTTACTAAAACACATTAAATTAAAGTACATTAAAGCATTTATGCTTTACAAATGATGGTATGTTATTGTAATACCGGAGTGTTTCTAGACTTTAATATCTATCTTTAAAATTTTCTAATTCAAATATCTTATGCTTTCAGAGACCACCTGCCTGAGTCAGCCTTTATGTACCAACTGCTTGGCTTGAATCTGCTGTACCTCCTCTCGCAAAACCGAGTGGCAGAGTTCCACACAGAGTTGGAGCGGCTGTCTGTGGATGTGATCAGGGCAGATCCCTACGTCCGACATCCATTAGCGTTGGAACAGTATCTGATGGAGGGCAGTTACAATAAGATATTTTTGGCCAAGGTTACACATTTTTATTATTTAACTTTGAAAAGATTGTTTAAGTGTATTTTATTATTGTTTACTTTTGGTGGGGATAGTTAATTAAACTGTAGGTGAACTACATAATACAAAATAATAAATATACAATGACCTGTGTGGTGTAGTGGTTACCACACCAGTCCACCATTCGAAAGGTCCCGGGTTTGATCCCCTGTGGGGCAGAAATTTAAAAATGGTATTTCTAGTCCCGGTCTGGGTGTTTGTGTATTTGTCTGTGTGTGTCCATGGCACCTATGACACAGGGTATCCTAATGTGGGACTGTGAATGTGAAGCGTTATTTATTTATTTTATACTTTTATTATCAAATTTTTAAACATCACACTAACTTATTAATATTTACACTTAACGGTTAACAAAATATCCCTGAGCTTGGTGTGCCTTTTAGGATAGGCTTTCTAAACATTTAAACTACAACATTTAAATACATTTTTATTTCCAGGGCAATGTCCCAGCAGAGAGCTACACTTTGTTTATGGATACTCTTCTAGATACAGTTCGAGGTGAAATAGCAGCGTGTATAGAAAAGGCCTATCAGAGCATACCATGTGCAGAAGTTGCGAGGAGACTAAACTTGTCTTCCCAGCAAGCGGTGTTGGAATATGGGAAAATGGTACTTTTATATATTATTAATACCTGAAGAGAAAACTTTGTATTCCTTTTTAAGTGCCCTATGCCATATCAAGAGTATATTTCGATGAAAAGTTATGACATGTCTATAGTGTTTTTCTTGGCCACCTGATAATAAGTGGTCACTCAGTGTGTCTTGAAGATGTGAGCAATACCAAAGAACTTCTCTGTCTTGTATTGTTAGATTTCAAGAAAAAGAGTAGGTACCCTTATCAAATAAGAAATTATTACTTAACTTTACTTATTTACTTCTGTTTCAGCGTAATTGGACTCTAGGTCCAAACAACTGCTACAACTTCAACACTGCTCAAGAGACAAGCTCAGCTGCGTCAGACATTCTGCCTTCGGCCGAACTTGCTGTCCAAACCATAGAGTATGCTAGACATCTTGAAATGATTGTGTAGTTTTTTTTGTCTTAAATAAAGCAGTTTCTATTGATTTTGTATATGAAATTATAGTTACTTCCAGTTTTTTTATAACAACTTCCATTTCATATAGTAGCGGGCATCTGTTAGAAGATATATTATTTTGGAAGTTACATTTCTTAATAAATAGTTTTATTCCATAATTTATGCATAACACATGCATAATATCCATACCAAAACTACATTTACATCTTTGCATAATTCAGAGGTTTATTAAGAAATGGATAAGTTTTAACACAAAGATCTAATGAAACTATAAAATGTGATTTTTTAAGATGGAATAAATAAAGTGTCCATCACACACTTGTGCTTTGTTCTACATGAAAATATTTACTTTAATATCCTGAATAACACATTATATTTACGTAGCCTAGACTACAAATAGGGAAAACATTGACTTTTTGTAGGAGATACAATAACCAATGCTTATAATAATATAACCAATCATCCCAATAAGAATTATGTGGTATTATCATTCATATCCAAGCCTGCTTGACAACAATGAGTACAAGTTTTCCTTTAGAATATAAAACTATTTATTGCTCTCTACGGTTTTCATTAAAGGTAATAAATTATCAACCTTATACAATTTCATAAAATATTTAAGAGCTTCTCTGAGGTCCCAGTCTTTTATCTCGAGACATCTGAAAATAATTTATTTTAAAATAAAAAAAAGCATTTGAAAACAAAAGTAATTAAAAAAATACACAAAATTAAAGTTAGTTTTTTTGTCACCAGAGGACACTACATTATCCTACACGCAACTAATATTGTGATTATCCAAATTTTTAGTTATTAAAAATATAATTGAATGCCTCACCTTTCACATAATTTTTCCTCTAATTGTGTTATCTTCATAAAAGTACCCACAAGTCTTTTTTTGCATTTGTCATCTGGAGGTAACTCAAACTTAAAGCTGAGTGGCTTTCTTTGAACCTGAAACATAATGAACTATGTTTTATAAAATAATAGCAAATTTTGTATTTGTAGTTTAAAATCTTATTATTGTCTGCATCGTGGCTGAACTGAACGTTAAGCCTGAACCTATACTACATTTCGAAAATCTTCGTCTAAGTTATAACTTCGACGACGAAGTACAAAAATTACTTCGTTTCTTTGTCGGCTTCCGGAACCTGAAAAGTTAAAAGCATAAACTTAAAAACTACTAAACGAATTTAGTAAAAAAGGGACGGTACAAAAAAATGTGTACATCCCTAGTTACTTTGTGCTATCAAAACTCTATACAGTATTATAGAGGCCAGTGTAAAAATACTTTGTCTATTCTATTCAGTCTGTGGTTCCATTACATTTCATTGATCCCGCGACGCCGCTGTCGCTTCGCTGTCAAACATTACGATTCATTACGATATACGATTGCGACGAAAGCAATATTTTTAACACACTTTTTTGGTTCCAAGATACTATTGATTTCAAGATTATATCACGTAAAAATGAAGAAAACACATCAAACTCGGCAAAAGTCATCGAACGATCCAACTCTCGTCACGCGTGTGAAAAATTACCTCGCGGAAAACATTGACAAAACGTTTGTCGATGTCAGCCTAATGGCGCGTACTCTGAAAGAGCGCTACCGGGAATACAACAATAGAAGCGACAGCGCATTCTGCTCGTTAGTTGAGAGTGCGTACAAGGTTGTAATGCAGACGTATGGACTCGAAGGCCCTGTGTCCACGTCTGAAGGTTCCGAGGAAGAGTCGGATTTAGAGTTGTTAGACGAAAATAACAGTGCGTTAAACGACCGCCTGCTCGCGATGTATAAAATGCAAGAGAAGAAACGTCCAGTGGCAGCGCGCCGGCCCACTGACAAATCTGGCGAGCCTATCGACATTCTAAGCAGTGATGAGGACGGCACAGCCGCGCCTAAACTTCCTAAAATTAACGACCAAATCACAATAACCCCCCACATACCGAACCGGAACACTAATAGCATACCCATGGAACAACAGAAGCCCAAACAAAAACAACCAGTACCGGAAAAGAGAAAGAAGCCCGACAACCCAAAACTGCCAATAATTATAAAAAAGAGTAGAATAGAAATTGGGGCACCTAAAAAGGTAAAGATTAGCTTTGAAGATGTTGGTGGCATTTCTGACGTTATAACTCAAGTGTGTGATCTTGTTTTGCATATGAAACACCCAGAAGTGTACACAGAGTTGGGTATGAAGTGTCCTAGAGGGGCTTTGTTGCATGGCCCCCCTGGTACTGGTAAGACATTGTTGGCACATGCAATAGCGGGTAAACTGCAGCTTCCGCTCATAGCCGTTACTGGCACAGAGTTAGTTGGAGGTGTGTCTGGGGAGTCGGAAGAGCGGATTAGAGAACTATTTGAGCGAGCCACAACTTTTTCACCCTGTATTTTGTTCATTGACGAGATTGATTCTGTATGTGGTAACAGAATCCATGCCCAGAAAGACATGGAGAAGCGAATGGTGGCCCAATTGCTGGCGAGCTTAGACAATTTGAGTGACAATAATGCGTCTGTATTAATTTTGGCTGCCACGAACAATGCTGATGCTTTGGATCCAGCATTAAGACGTGCGGGTCGCTTAGAACAGGAAATTGCCCTGGGTATTCCCTCTTTAAAGGCAAGGAAGGAGATCTTATCAATTCTTTGTAAGAACCTAACATTAAGCGATGATGTAGATATGAGTGCTCTAGCTCAAATAACTCCAGGTTTTGTTGGAGCAGATTTGCTAGCGCTAGTGAATAAGGCTAGTACGTATGCAATTAAGAGAATATTTACAGAGCTTCAGGCTTTGTCACAAAATGAAAATGTGGCCAGTATTCCTGAGAATCATATTGTCACGTCTGATAAAGAAAATGTCATACCAAATGGTGAAAAAGAAGGCGAGGAGACAGCTAAAGAAGCAGGCGACACCACCGAGAGCGCACCAACAGAATCATTACCACAAATTGAAAATCCAGAAGAAAAACCTAAAGATCTACCAATAACTGAAGAAGTAAGACACGTGCCTGTTGAAACTAACAATAAACCCATAGATCCAGTAGATGAGGTCTTGCATTTATTAGAAGATAATCTTCCTTACACAACTGAGGAGTTGTCTGGCCTTTCAGTTAAGCAAGATGACTTTCTCAAAGCCCTCAAAACAACTAAACCATGTGCAGTGCGAGAAGGTATTGTCACCGTACCTGATGTAACATGGGAAGATGTGGGCTCATTAAACCAAGTTCGCAAAGACTTACAATTGGCTGTCTTAGCACCAGTGAAGTATCCTGAACAACTTAAGAAGCTTGGTCTATCTGCACCAAGTGGTGTATTATTATGTGGACCACCAGGTTGTGGCAAAACGCTACTAGCCAAAGCTGTAGCCAATGAGGCAGGCGTTAACTTCATATCTGTGAAGGGGCCAGAGCTCTTGAACATGTATGTGGGGGAGAGTGAGAGGGCTGTTCGAACATGTTTTAGGCGCGCACGAAATTCGGCGCCGTGCGTAATTTTCTTCGACGAATTCGATGCTCTGTGTCCAAGGCGTACTTCACAAGATAACAATGGAGCAACGAGAGTTGTTAATCAGTTGTTGACAGAAATGGATGGTATAGAAAGCCGTGAGGGTGTATTTGTGTTGGCGGCGTCAAATCGACCAGATATAATCGACCCGGCCGTCCTACGACCAGGTCGTTTGGATCGCGTAATGTACGTGGGAATGCCGGCTAGAGATGATAGGTTTGATATTCTGCAGAAGTTGACAAGAGGTGGAACCAGACCTCATTTGGGACCTGATGTTGATTTGCAAGTTATCGCAGGATTAACAGAGGGATATACGGGAGCCGACTTGTCAGGATTAGTGAGAGCAGCTGCCACAAATGCCCTGACTACTCGCATTACAAATGGATCTTTAGAGAGCGACATATTTGTCACATTCGAAGACTTCAGGACAGGCCTTACTAAGTGCAAGCCATCAGTTTCGGCCAAGGAGCAACTTCATTATGAGAAGCTGCGATTGAAATATGCAGGGGGGCCTGACGATAAAGATATGGAGATGGAGACTGAACCGACAAATGAAGAATCTATGGATACTGTATGAAAATCATTTGAACAGTGGGTAATAGACTTAAATAGAATGTAGTTTATTTTTCATTTACTTATACATTTTCTTGTTGTAAATTTAAAATATTTAGTGCCAAGATATTTTTTAACCTATTTTGCCTTTTATTTTGGATGTATCACAACAATCTTCACTGTTTTATTGTATTTGTATTTGAGGGTACTGTAAAACATAAGTGTCCTTAGTTTTCTACTTGTATGCTTGAGCAATATTATCTTACAAATAATTGAATATTTTTTGACTGATATTGTAAGATATCCACTGTTTAAAATTGTAAAATTTAATAAGCAATAAATGTAAATGGCAATTTTGTTCCATGATTGGTAAACTAGTGAACTGTCGTACAGTGTTGTGTGTTAATAAATAATACATTTCACCCTTTTTTACTTTTCAGTAAACATAACATGAAAATAAATCAGTCCATTCATTAGTTTTAATGTAAACTAAAATTGTTGCATTACTTTCTATTGAAGGTAACATTGTTGTAAGTTGAAATTGGTTTAATAGAGGACAATTTTACATTTAATGATTGAAATATTAATTATATCTGTTGGTAGAAAATCTCATTGCATATTAACATTGAACATAACATGAAAGTTTGTGTCTTTCATTCAACAATAAATATTTTTTTTGTTCTAAATTGCATTTTTTTACACAGAAATTTATTCCGCTTCATAAAAAGTATAATTAATCCACCAGGGATCTCTAATGCGGATTGGTGGCCAGGCCAGCAACCTCCGACCAGGTTTAACGACTGTTAGCTATCGATAACGACCGGGACCGACAGCTTAAAGTGCCCTTCGAAGCACGGAAGCGCGCATGAAAGCCACTAGCTGTCACCCATCTAAATACTGATCGCGCCCGAGGATGCTTAACAGTGAGACAGTATTCGAATCTCATTTAAGCGGAGTTATGCGCATCCATTCTGCTTACGTCATCCAATTGTCACGTCACCTAAATTAACCAAAAAAAAAACGAAATTCTATTGAAAACTCACGGCAGTCCTTTTGAAAGCAGCATTGGCATACTCCTCAGTGGGCTCGTCCCAGTAAATCATTTCGTTCTTTATCTTATATTCCACTTGGTTGGTTGTGTGCAAGTGTATAGTTTTAGAAAACGCAACCAGCTGATCGTCGTCTGCTAACGAGTCTCCCAGGAGTTTCAGTATGCCGTCCAAACGGAAAATTGTTGAGGTTTCCTATGAAAAAGCATAATGTGATTGATGTTAGTTATTAAATTGTTTTAATAGGTCTCTGTAATTTGTTAAGTGTTTCAGTTTTTGTGTCCTAATCGTCTCTCCTCACAACACATGAAATCGTAGTGTGGGCATGAGTTTTGTGATGTGTTACATATTAATTTTACATACTTAGGTATATATTTATTTTATTTAAACTTAATATACCCGATCATTATTTGGATTAAAAAAGTCCTTTCCCATTGCTTATAGGCACAGACTAACTAAAATAAATGGACGGAATGTCAGTAAAATAAGAGCAATGCTATTGTAATAAGCCAAGGCCCCATGTATGTATATGTGTACACTCACACATTCACAGCATGATATTCGTTTGCCAGCGCGACTCCGACCTCGCTCGAGTGACGTACACACATTCAGACGTTGCCGCCATTGTTGTGCTTCACTGCGGTCTACTTCGACCAGCCTAATACGTCCGTTCTTTTACTAGATCCATGTTTATAAGTACTTACAGTATGAAAGAAAACGTCGATAGTAAATGTTGAAGGATCATGTTGCAAGTGAGGCCAGCGCTTCAACAGTTTCTCAATGTCTGTCCGTCCGTAACTATAGTCCAGATTGCCCTCCAGTATCACCCGACTCTTACTCAACAGATTCCGAGAGTATCTCATTTCTGGATCCATACCTGTAATAACCGATTCATTAACCGAAGCGCGCATAGCCCCGCTGGCAGTGTGAATCGCAAGCGATCACATTGTTAAGCAACGTCGGGCGCGGCCGGTAC